>CM076583.1:951344365-951562940 GCA_034641835.2 Pinus albicaulis
GCAAGATGAGCAATCTTGAGGGAACAACATCTATCAAGCCTCCACTCTTCAATGGAATCAATTTAATCTTCTGGAAAATAAGGATGAGATCCTATCTTCATTGTATGGGAGCAGATATATGGGCCATTGTTGAACAAGGATATCAATATCCAGCCTCAGTACCAACAGATGCGACAGAAAAGAAGAATTATGAAACTAATGCAAAGGCGGTCAATGCCCTATTGGGGAGTCTAACTGAATCAGAATTTGTCAAGGTCATGCAGCTGAATACAGGAAAGGCAATATGGGACAAAATCATTCTAAGTTATGAAGGTGATGCAAAGGTAAAAAGTGCAAAACTCCAAACTCTCAGAATAGAATATGAAAAGTTAAAAATGCATAGTGATGAGAGTATTGCTAGTTTCTTTTTACGTCTTGATGACATTGTAAATCACATGAGAAATATGGGAGAAACAATAGCTGAATCAACTTTGTTTGAGAAAATCTTAAGATCACTAACGGAAAAATTTGAGTCAAAAGTTTCTGCACTTGAAGAAAAACAGGATCTCCAAAACCTTACTGTGGTGCAACTTCATGGGATACTAACTGCTTATGAAATGAGAAGGGGAGGATCATCGAATGTCAAAGAAGCCGTCTTTAGAGCTTCTACAAAAGGGAAAGATGTACAAGAAGCAGAAGGATCAGGATATGTCTCAGAAGAAGAAGAGGTAAATTTTGTAAAGAAACTTCAACTTGGCACAGGACGATTCAGAGGTAAACTTCCTTTCAAATGTTTTAATTGTGGAAGAGTTGGTTATTATGCTGCTAAATGTCCTCATAAAGAAACTTTTGCAAAAGGAAAGGAAGTAACAAGAAGAAATAAGAACCTGTCTAGCACTAGAAAAAGTTACTATACTCATGAAGACAGTGATGGGTTATCTGATAGTGAGGAAGAAGGTGAACAAAATCTTAGACTTCTTATGGCATTTGAAAATGATTCTAAAGAAGATAAGGATACTTTTATGGATGCCCTAGAGGACAATGATTTTCTTAATGAAAACAATCAACTCAAAATATGCTTAGAGGAAAGTAAAATAATTATAGAGACTCTAAAAAATCAGATTGAAGAAGAAAAGAAGCACAATGAAAAATTAGAATGTGAAGTGGTAAGTCTAAGAAAAGAACTTGAGAAAGTAAAGACTTTGAATCTTAGATTTGCTAAAGGATCTGAAACCTTAGATGAGATTATCAAGGTACAACGTTCTCCTCTTATAAAGATAGGTCTTGGATATATTAGAGAATCTTCTCAGGCTTCAGCACCAAATTATCTAAAAGTAGCTACAACTGGTCTACAACATTCTGCCACTCAGAAAGGGGATAAATATTCTTCACAGGTAAAGCATGAGCAGTTCAAGTCAAGAAAATTCAGCACGAATACTTTTCAAAAGAACACCAATCAGCAGGTAAATTCAAATAAAAGATTTCATGATCGCAGAAATTTCTACTTCAATGGACAATGTTTCTCATGTCACAATTTTGGTCATAAAGCTGTTCAATGTGTTACGTATAAAACGATCATGACAAGAGAAGCAAGAAAGAAAAGGATTGATATTGGAACAAAGAATAATACCTATAAAAACTTTTCTCCTCTTCAAAATGAAGTTGAATGTACCTATTGCAATAAATTTGGCCATGAAGAATTTGAATGCAGGAGCAAAGTCCAGCCAAAAGAACATGTTCCTTCCAACACCAAAGTATGGAAAAAGAAGGATGTACAGGTTGAGAATTGTGGTATAGATTTATTTGCAGAAGGAGAAGAAAATCAATGGTACATTCATAGTGGATGCTCAAAACATATGACAGGTGACAAAGACAAACTCCATGCTTATAATGCCCTAGAAAAGGAAAAGAAGGTTACTTTTGGAAATGATACACCCGCTGTCATTAAAGGAAAAGGATTTGTTTTTCTAAAAGAAAAGGTGAAAGCTAACAATGTCATGTATGTGGATGGATTGAGACATAACCTGTTAAGCGTAAGTCAAATGTGTGATCAAGGAACTGAGGTTGTCTTTAGTTCAAAAGAATGTGTGGTACATGATCTTGATAGAGGTAAAACAATTATAAAAGGAAAAAGGACTCCAAACAACCTGTATGTATTGAAGAACTGCAAAGATCAATGTTACTTGAGCAAATCATCAGAAAATTGGCTGTGGCATAGATGGTTGGGGCATCTGAGCTTCTCTCAAATCAACAAATCAAGCAGACTTAAAGATGTTCGTGGTCTTCCCAATATTACTCTTCCTGAAAATATCATATGTAAATCTTGCCAATTCGGTAAGAAGACCATAGTGCAATTTAATGCCAAGGAAGGATCATCAAATGGGCCCCTTGAACTTATTCATACAAATATATGTGGACCTATGAGGAAAAAGTCACCACGTGGTGAAGAATATTATATCTTATTTATTGATGACTTCTCTAGAATGTGTTGGATTGGGTTGCTTAAACACAAGGATGAAGCATTTGAGAAATTTCAGATATTCAAAGCTTTGGTTGAAAATGAATTAGATCTAAAAATCAAATGTCTTAGATCTGATCGAGGAGGTGAATATACATCAAATGAATTCCTTGAATTTTGTGAGCAACATGGCATAAAAAGACAGTTTTCGGTAGCAGGCACTCCTCAACAGAATGGTGTAGCAGAAAGAATGAATAGAACAGTTCAAAAAATGGCTAGAGCCATGCTTGATGATTCCGGAACACCTGACACATTTTGGGGGGAAGCAGCTCACACAGCGGTAAATATTCTCAACAAGGCACATGTTTGTGTAAATAGTGACAAAATGCCATATGAACTCTGGTATGGTAATCCTCCCTCTGTGAAGCATTTTAAAGTTTTTGGGAGCAAATGCTTTATCAAAAATAATGATGAAAATCTTGGCAAGTTTGAACCAAGAGCAGATGAAGGTATACTCCTTGGTTATTATTCTCAAAGTAAAGCATACAAATGTTACAATAGAAGACTTCGAAATATTTTTCAATGTATTGATGTTGTTATTGATGAGTCTCCTGCAGCTTCAAAAGAAGAAAAACAAGCAACAGATGAAGGTGATGATGACGTATATCCTTCTACATCAAATAGAAATAATACAGATAGTGAACCCAATGAAGAATCTGGAGATGATTTATCTGGAAAAGCTCCATCTAGATATGCTCAAAAGAACCATCCAGAATCTCAAATCTTGGGTGACAAAGGATCTGGTGTGCAAACAAAAAGGACTCTTGTGGGATCTTCTAGCTATCTGGCATTTCTGTCCACTATTGAACCACACAATGTCAATCAAGCTAGCAAATATGAATGTTGGATTCAGGCCATGAATGAAGAACTTGATCAAATTGAAAAGAATCACACTTGGGAATTGGTACCAAGACCACATGATAAAAATGTCATTGGAACCAAATGGATATTCAAGAACAAGCTAAATGAGAATGGGGACATTATAAGAAACAAAGCTAGACTGGTTTGCAAAGGGTATACTCAACAAGAAGGTATAGACTTTGAAGAAACTTTTGCTCCTGTAGCTAGACTTGAAGCCATAAGAATGTTTCTTGCTTTTTCAAGCTTTCAACAAATCAAAGTTTATAAAATGGATGTTAAATCTGCATTTCTCAATGGTGATCTAGAAGAAGAAGATTATATAGAACAACCAGAAGGATTCATTTTGGGAAATGATGAAAATCTTGTTTGTAGACTTAAAAAGGCTCTATATGGTCTCAAACAAGCTCCAAGGGCATGGTATTATCATCTTGACAAATATCTTCATCAACAAGGATTTTCAAAGGGGTCTGCTGATAGTAAATTATACACAAAAATTGAAAATGATAAAATATTGATTGTGATTGTATATGTTGATGATATCATTTTTGGAAGTAATGAAGAATCTATGAGTCAGAAATTTGCTTCTGTCATGCAGCAAGAATTTGAAATGTCTTTACTTGGGGAACTAACATTATTTCTTGGCTTACAAGTGCATCAAACTACAGAAGGTATATTCTTATCTCAAGCAAAATACCTTAAGAAAATTCTGAAGAAGTATGGGATGGAAGAGTGCAAACCTGTAAGTACACCAATGGTAACCGGATGTAATCTCAGTTCTCATGATGATTCTCCCACGATGAATCAACCAGAATACAGATCTATGATAGGAAGTCTTCTATATCTCACTGGGACTAGACCAGATATTATGCATGCAGTTGGGATTGTTGTACGATTCTAAGACAATCCAAAAGAGTCTCATCTTCAGGCTATCAAAAGAATATTCAAATAGCTACAAGGAACTCAAGACTTTGGACTATGGTATCCAAAGAATGCTGATCTTACTCTTCATGCTTATACTGATGCAGATTGGGCTGGAAATGTTGATGATCGGAAAAGCACAAGTGGTGGTGCATTCTATATGGGGCCCCGGTTGGTATCTTGGTTCAGCAAGAAGCAAAGCTCTATTGCCTTATCTACAGCAGAAGCAGAATATGTGGCTGCCGCATCATGTTGCACTCAACTTCTCTGGATGATGTAAACCTTACAAGACATTCAAATCAAATGGTCACCTCCTATCTCCATTATGTGTGATAATACAAGTGCCATCAGTATTTCAAAGAATCCTGTTATGCATTCCAAGACCAAGCACATTCCTATCAAGTATCACTTCTTACGTGAGCAAGTGCTTGAACAAAAGGTGAAGTTGGAGTATGTTCCCTCCAAAGAACAAGTTGCTGATATATTTACCAAACCTTTGCCCAGGGAAGCATTCGAATATCTCAGACAGAAGCTGGGAATGGTCTCTGCCTCTCAGAAGATCAGATCTGCCTAATTTCAGAATATTAAACTGGATACGCGGGTTTCCTGAAATACAGTCGCGTATATACGCGAGTTCATACACAGAAAACTGCGTATGGGTGGTTGCTGACAAAGTTTCTGGGTCAGCATTCTTCAGCACAAGCTATGGTGCTGTTTGGTATCTCTGATGCTATATGGATTCTCTGGTGATGTTTCAGCTCTTATATTTCTGTTTCATTCTCTGATATTGGGTGAAGATGCCTTGATGATTGGCTATTGAAAGTGGTCAGGTTTCTCAAGCTAAGGAGGAGTTTTGGTCATATGGAAAGGATGCACAGTTTCAGGGGGAGAATTAGCCTGGCTGCGAATAATGCATTGTTGGCATTATGATGGTTCTGAAACTTGATCTCTCTCTTGAGGTCTTTCTGGTTTTGATTGTGAAAAAAAAAAAATCTACTTGTAATTTGATGAAAAGGTCATGTTGAGACCCATGATGTAAATTGTAATATTCAGTCACGCAAGGACTTGTTCAAATTTGTAAATCCACTTGGTTGGATCTTTGATGTAAGTATGAGTCTTGGTGATAGGAAGGTCATAGAGTCATGTACTTCATTGAAAAATATGTTTGAAGATTTAGCATGAACTCAGGGGGAGCATGGTAACTTCAGTGCACTTCAGATCTGCAGAGCTCTTATGTCTACATGAGGAGAAAAACCTTGTGTTGGTTTTGATCCGCCCCTTGCCCTTGATTTCAAAGGGGGAGAGTGACGTGGTTTCCATCAAGTCCAAAGGGGGAGATTGTTGGCAATATGATGCAGAGTGTTGTCCTTGATGGCAACCCACCTGATGAAGATGATGGAACCCTACTTGACGAAGTTGTTCTATGTCTTGATGAACTTGTTAAAAGATTTAAATCTGATGTATATACAATGAGTACAGAAGGTAATGATGGAAGGAATGTCAGTATGAGCTAGAACTTGATGAAAAGAGTATGTCTCAATGCATACGCGGATTTGTCTATAAAAAGTAGCGTATGCACGCGGTAAATAACGTGCCAAGTCGCGTATGGGAAAAAGCGCTCTAAATATGCAAAACCAGGGGTAATCACCATGGTATTGACCCATTTTATTGAGTAATGATTCATCTATGTGACCCCGCCTAGGAATACTGAAAGTAAAGTGGTTTTGGCTCATGGTATTGAAAAAGGGTAAACCTATATAAGGAGAAGAAAATCATTGTGCATGGGGCGTGCATGAGTCTGAGCTTTCATGAATACTTCACTCTGAAGGATATTTGTATGGGTAAACTCTGTTCCTAATTGATAGATCTGAATCTATGATGCTCCTATGAACATGATGAAGGCTCAAGATCTCTAGATCTAGAAATGGTGAATGTCAAGGATGACCTGAAAAGAAGTGAAGAAGACCTGGCGCAATCCTGTTGAAGAGATTGAAGAAATCAGGGTAAGTTTATAGATCTAGTCTGTAATGCAAAGTTTATCTTTTATAGATCTATACGCAGGTTCGTTTCATGAAAAGCGCGTGTATACGCGGGTCTGTGGAAGGAAAAGCGCGTATGCGCAGTTAGGGTTTTTCCTAGAAAATGCACTGAAGTATATGCGGGTTCGTCTTCTGAAAGGTGTGTATATACGCAGGTCTTATTAAATAAAAGCACGTATTATTTTTGATCTGATGGTTGCTGAAGGTTGAATGTGTTTCTACATATCTATTCTGAAGTCTGGGTTATATCTAATATTCTGGCTACAGTGGTCTCACTGTTCTGTTTGAAGCAATGAGCAAGGTATGATTGTTGATAAGTGAAGGGTTGTGTTAAAGTTGTTTGATCCAGTTTGAAAATTGATGAAACATGGTCTGCAGTGGTGCTGAGGGTCGAAGCCTTCAGTCAGGGGGTTGTGGCTCCCTTCCAGGATAGGCTGGTAAACGAGAGAAGGTTGTAGCCTTCTGCAGGTGGTTTCCTGCGTGCTATTTTGAGTCTGCACCAGTACATGATTGTAAGAAGTTTTCTTAATAATAAATTTTGAAGGCTGAAACAACGGCAGCGGTGGTTTTCTCCCGAATTGGGTTTCCACCTAAAAATCTTGGTGTTCATGTGTGTTGCATATGTGTGATGATTATTCTGTTCTTTCTGCACCTATTTACTGTTTCTGAAATATCTGATGAATGAATAATGCAATGATCTGAGTTAAGATTCAAACACATAATTAGATCTCTGGACATACGCGAGTTCTGTAAAGGATATCCGCGTATATACGCTAGTTTCCTTCAGTAAAGTAGCATATGGGTTTTTAGAAAGGAAAAAGTAAAAGTTTGATTGTCTTCACTAAATACCGATTCACCCCCCCCCCCCCGCTCGGTATTTTTCCCAACACACCTAGCAACTCCACTAGCCTCCAATAGGTCTATTACTTCATTAGCACTCATTTGAATTCCTAGATTTATTTCACACCAACCCTGAGAAGTTTTTGAGCCCTTATATATTGTAAGAAGTTACCAAACATTAGGAGAGGACAACCTTAAGAAAAGAGTCCTAAAACTCTTAGCCTCTCTGAATTTTGAAATTTGAAATCTGGCTTCACATAGGATCAGTACCAGATCTCATCCAGACCCAAACCCTCTCAACATAGTTGATGACCCAGAAAATATTTTGTGGCAAACTTCTATATCTAGAAACTTAGCCACTGTTAGGACCATCCATAGAGCAAGTTTTGTACCTGAAAACCTTACAGCTTTTCAAGATCCCCAGTTTGACTTGCACCATACAAGGAACCTATTCAGAAATAGTTCTCAAACTGATATTGACCAAACTGACTTTGAACCCTTAGATTTGCAGTGGAGTTCTAGTAGAGAAGCTTCTCCTTCCACACCACCTGATTTTCAGCTTCTCCATTACTTCAACTCTTTTCACACCAAATCAACTCAAAATTAGTTTGTTGGTCCAAGTACTTCCACCACACCCATCCATACCACCATTGTGCAAACCACTTCACTTCATCACACACCCCCTCTCAGAAATCCACCTCTTGTAAATCCTCCAATAGCTCCCATCATGGCAGCTTGGTATACACCTTTGGTTTTACCTCAGCCTCTAGTGCCTTTTACAAATGAATATCAGTCCAAGATCCCTCATTTCACAGGAGCTGAATCCACTACTGCCTAATAGCATGTAGATAGGATCAATAATGCTTTTGATTACATGGGGATAGAAGAGGAAACTATTAAAATGAGGGTTTTTGCACAAAGTTTAGGAGGAGAGGCCAAAAAATGGTTCAAAGCCTTAACCCCTAAAAAAATACATGATATCCCATCACTTTACCAAACTTTCATAAACAAGTGGGAAGTCAAGAAAAACCCTCTCCAGATCCTGTAGGAATATAACAATCTAAAAATGAATGTAGGGGAAAGTGTGCAAGACTATTGCACCAGGTTTGACAGTGTGTACAATTCCCTCCCACCTCACATGAAACCTCCATAAGGCCTAGCACTAGTGAAATTCCCTGAAGGTTTTGACCCTGACATGACTTTCCAAATAAGAGAAAGAGACCCTGAAACCTTAGAAGAAATGGAAAAGGTAGCTATTAGTGCGTAGGTTAACTTGATTGAAAAGAGAGCGAGGTTGAAATCAGAAAAAAATAATAACCAACAAGGATGAAACCTTGCCATAGACATCATCATCTGACTCTAAAATAGACAGCCTAATAAGAACTGTGGAAAGAATGATAGAAAATATAAAATTAAATGAAAAAACACCTCCTAGAGAAAATCAAGTTAATTCCCAAAACATATACAGAGCTCAAAAATTCAGAAGTAACCCTCCCCAAAACTGGCCAAGAGACAATGATGAAAACATTAGGCCACCTCTCCAAAATAATTATTTAAATGGAGAGGGAAGAGAGGTGGAAGAATATTAAGAGAAAAATGTAAATCTAATAAGCTCTGATAACGAAAATGAAGTTTTTTTCATAGAAGAAGAACAAGGTATTTGTTCCTTTGATCAAACTCAAACAGATTATGAAAACTCTAAAGATTACCAATCGGTACTGGAAAACGCCATCATGGAGGTCCATAGGCAGTATGACCTTAGGAGCAAAACAAACCAGGAAGCCTCTAAGAAACACCAAATTGATACTACTACTAGGAAAGCTCCAGAAAAAAGTCATAAGAGCACAACAGACAATGTAAATAACCTAGCTAAGAAAGCTCAAACAAAAAAAGGAAAAAACAGCCAGCCAAACAATGACACAAGATGCCCTAGTACCTTTAATAGTGGGCTTGAAAAATTTCTGTTATCTAAAAATCTTGATCAAAACTAGCAGACCAAAATTGTGGACAAGGTTATGGATGATAAAACAGATGCAAATATGACTAAGACCCAAATCCCTTTCAGCTTTGAAGGGGAAATTGCTAAAATTAAGATAACCATGCCTCTAACTAAACTGGTAACCCAAGGAGTGTATAAATCCCAAGTGCTGAAGGTCTTAAACTTAGGAAATGATACTGACACACTGAATTTAACTGATGATGGTCCCGAATTGTTATTTGGACCCAAAGTTGAAGGAAAATATCAAGAAGGAGTTGTCCCTCCTTTTTATATCAGTCTCAACATACATGAAAATATATTACACAATAATATGCTGGACTCTGGAGCCTCACACAACCTCATGCCTAAAGTTTTGATGGAAATCTTAGGCCCGAAAATCACTAAACCTTACAAAGACTTGTACTCATTCGACTCCAATAGGGTTAAGTGTTTGGGCCTAATCAAATACCTTTGTGTCAACCTGGCCCAGATTTCTGCCAAAAGTCTTGTCATGGACATAGTGGTAGCAGACATTCCTCCTAAATATGGCATGCTTTTATCCAGATCCTGGGGGGCCAAAATTTAGGGTAATATTCAACTAGATATGTCCTATGCCACTATCCCTGTTTTCAACTAGACAAGAAAACTCTACCAAGAATCAGACATGAAGTATATGGTGAGTAACTTGGATAGGCGAAACAACACCCCTTTCTATTCCATTCATTTAGACTTAGATTCATTTATCTTTTATAATGAAAATGACATCATGGAACAGGTGAGTGAAGATGACAAAGATCTAGTTCTACCAGAACCACTAGACATACCCTCAACTAAAGAAAATATCGTCCCAAACTCTAGTAGCCCTGAAAAACAACAACGTGGTGAACACGAAATAGAAACACTATGGAACATAACCTTTGATGGTTCTTGTGGCAAGGCTGGATCAGGGGCTGGTGTCTAGATACATAACAAAAATGAATGTCATTCTTACAAACTAGACTTTCAGTGCACTAATAACATTGCAGAGTATGAGGCTCTCTATAATATCCCAAAATAGGGAAAATCTACAAGGTTGGGAATATCTTATAATATCCCAAGATTGGAGATACGGCAATA
The DNA here is from genome assembly GCA_034641835.2 of Pinus albicaulis. NCBI lineage: Eukaryota > Viridiplantae > Streptophyta > Pinopsida > Pinales > Pinaceae > Pinus > Pinus albicaulis. The sequence continues at coordinate 951,354,615 of CM076583.1, forward strand.
TGTGGACGCAATAATGGAGTAGCAGTGAAAAATCAACTCATACAATGTAAGAATAACACATAGCCATCTTATTAATGTTCTAGCAGCAAAATGTATACAAATACTTGAGGAAACAATAACTCAATTGGGCAATGCAACCCTCAATAGAACATATACATGATAAATGAAGAATACTACTACATGAAGAAAGCCCAAGGCTATGACTGCACAGTCTATAAGGCATAACTACTGCAAAATGATTTCAATACATAAATATGTCAATGTACAGCTCATACAATATGGGGAGCAAAGATATAGACTCCCAAAGGCAATTTCTAGACAATCCTGCAAGGATTGGCTAAAATATGCAAAAATACAAAATGCAGGAGTTGCAGGGGCAAGACTGAATAGCATCTGCAACTCAAGAAATGGATGAAGATGGTTGAATATGTTGCATATGATACATAAATCTCATCCAAAGGATCCTTCAAGTGAAATTCTGATCCAATCACTGAAGATCTCACCCTCCAAACTAGTAATGCAGACCCCCACTGCAAATATTCTCAAAAATAACACAGTCATGGAGAGTGATGCGATGTAGGAGATGGGAAATGCTTGGCCTGATGCCAAAGATGTGAAATTAGCTCATGAATTTTCCTCATTTAATTCCCAGAGGAATAGAAGCTCCCTCCTCTAAAAGATAAGCTCTAGAAGTGGTGTTGTGGAACCCTCCACTGCAACACCCTGCAACACAACTTTTCCTGCTACAGGAATAACACTGTGGCTAAAGGAGGTGGCATGGCCTTAAGCCTGAATGTGGAGAAATGAATTAGTCCCTCAAGCGGCCTCTCAATAAGGGAGAAGGATTCCTAAATAGGAATTCCTTGTGCTAAGTAGCACAACAATCTCAGTTAAACAACTGAAGAGAGCAAATAGTTATGCATACCAAAATCCAATACTCAATAACATATCCCTCTATGGCTGCCTTGTCCTCCCTTTATACAAATGAAAGCCTTCTTGCCTTGGTCCCCACACATTAGGGTATCCTCCACCAAATGATCTCTCCCCCATTCATATTGCACTGTCTTTCAGAGTGATCCACTCCCTCCATGGCAACGCTGTTGACTTAGTCAAACTTGACCTTGTCCTCATGCATTTGCCCCTTTTGACACTTGAGGGTGCAAAATATAGCTACTCTGATGATCCCTTTCACACTATGAGGGATTTTTTTCCTACTCATGGGCCTCCTTACCCATTTATCCACCTCCTAGATGATATAAGCAAAATCAATGTTCCAATTAGCTTCATGCTAATTTTGGGAACATTACAGTCCTCCCCTCCCAAATGTTGCTTATCCTCAAGAAACTGCAAGGATAGAACTGAAGGGCCTTCTTGACACATGAGGGATGATATGAATTGGGATCTACCATCCCCATATGAATCTCCCATCCCAAGCAATCATCGATACAAAATGAGTTACCTCCCAGCATGGCAACTCATGAAAGTCTTCCTCCACCTTTAGCTCATGCAAATTAGGTGGGATGAAAATCTGATCATGGTAGACAAGGTAGTCTACCCCACATTTTCCTTCTCTCCACTCATGATAAGTGTAGAGTATGTGTTGATTATGGGCTGCAATAGTATTTCCCTTAAGTGGCAAAATGAAGAACAATCCTCCATGGATCTCCTCTCCAACATTGAAGAACAAGCTGGCCCAAAACATCTCATCCATGATGAATAGGACATGATCATCATAGGGTATCCAAATGAGAAGTTTGATGAAGGTTTTACATGATGTTGCATGATACAAACAATGTCTCAAGTGGACACATCGCAGTCTCTCCCACTGCAACTTTAGAAAATAGCATGGCAAGTGATGTTTTGACAAATGGCTAGTTGTGTGAATCATCACATATACTAGTGAATAGTAAATGGGTGAATGTGTCAACTGAGCATACAAGAAATAAGAAAAGAATTGCCCATGGTTATACAAAGGATGGCTATCTCCATCATAATAGTTAGCAAAATTTTGTTTATGGGGCTCAACAATAAACTTGCCCTCTTGTGGAGAAATGCATTGTATGATAATGGTAAGAAGATGCAAATACTGTGTTAGATAATCAATAAATGAAAAAACAACATTCTCACCATGTGCTGAAAGTAAATTTATGCATGCATACATGAATAAGTCCATGCTCCAAAGGAACATTGCTGTTGGCCTATGCAAATAGGCTCCTACCAACTCATAGCTCAATTCTTTGACATGATTATTATCAAAGACTCCTCCAATAATGTTGCTGCAATTAGGAAATTCCTCCCAAAATGGAAGTAATTCCCATTCATCTAAGGCCAAGGAGTAGCCCCTTTGAATCATGATAGTGCCATCTCCTACTCCTGCAACATCATGCAACATGTGAGAGAAAATCTGCCCTTGCTCTCCCAAAAACATCCAAAGCAACAACAGTTTTTGTTGCCTCCTCATACCTCCATCATACAAATCATGTGGTAAAGACATAATGATCATATCATCATAATGTATCCACACTCCTTGTTGCCCAATGATGGAAGTATCCTTCCAAGTTCTTTCCTCCCACATACCCTTAGAAAAAAGGACATGTCTCATGATGGCCAAACTCTCTCAAGAGTAGCCAACGCAGCTTTGCCTCTTGCTGCCCTGTGTCATAGATTTGCAAGTGGCTCACCAACCTCTTGCTCTCCACCCAAATCCACTCAACCACTTGTGGATTTCCTCTACCATTCTTCATCTTGGTACTCCTCAAATAAGGGCTACCATCCTCCCAAATCAGTTTTCTCATCTTACATTTCATGGGATGTTAAAATGCAACTCCTTGGAGATATCCTCGAAAAGATCTCACACCCACAACCATCTTGAATCCATCAATATCCAAATGTGATGAGGGAAAATACTCTTTAAACTGAAGAAATTTTCACTCCATGTCATATTGAAGTGAACCTCCAATGAGATCCCTCCATGAGATCTTCTCCTTATGAATGGTCCTCCAAAACCAATAAGGTCTTGGACCTGCTGTAAGTAGAAGTTTCTCTTTGAGTTGTGGAATGCTCATTAAGAAAGGTTCAACTAGAAAGGAGAATTTTTTTCTCACTCCAAGATTTCTACCTTCTGTCATTCTTTCCTCCAAGTCTTCAAACCCCAACCTCAAGTGTGGTATGCAATCCAAGAATGGCTCATGAGGATGATGGTTCATCTCTCCCTTGAATGATTCAAGGTTGCACTGCACAGTGCAATTCTGTTGCTCTAAATCAACAGTATGTAATGATGTAGACCCATCCATAATTTTTTCTGAAATGATAAGAGATGGAAATTCCGGCATACCTTTGGGAAACTTGGAAGCATCTTGTATGGCTATAATGGCTTCCTCCTCCAATGTGTTGGCTTCCCTAACTGCTGAAGATGAAGGTTGCTCCTCCATGACTATGACAACGCTGGTGTATGCCTCTTCAATTGCCGGTGAGGGCTTCTCCCTCCTTTTTCCAAATCTTCTGATCATCCTTTGAGAAAAATCAGCAAGAGTAGATACCCTTGCATGGCTCAAATGGCTGAACCACCAAGTATTAGCTTCACCTTCAAGGTGTAGTGCCATAGTTTCTATAGCCTCTTTCTCTACTACTGGATGTAGTAGGAAAAAATCCTCTAGCTTCATTACCCAAGACTTTGCTGCACATTTGAGTGATCCATCAAAGGTGGGCTATAGAAATATATTGCCTCTCATCATCCCATAGCTGTAGGTTCTTCTTTCTTCTTTCAGCTGAATGAACTGTGGTAAAGCTAGAGTCTCCTTGGAGGCTCTAGATTTAGCTTTGTATTCAGCAAGGTATTCACTTAGAATTTCAGATTCCAAGTGTTCTTCATGCTTCATGTCTTCTTCTTTGTGAGAGTAGGAAGTGCATGGTCCTTCCTCTTCTCCTTCTTCTATCTTCTTAACCTCCTTGGAGAGGTCCTTTCTGGAACTGAAAACTGATGAGAGTAAGCTCATTCTCTTCATAATATTGATCTCTTCTCCTTCTCTTCTATCTTCTTATGGCTGAAACTCACATGTTGAGCCAAAGATCATGCTTTGATACCACTGTAATATCCCAAAATAGGGAAAATCTACAAGGTTGGGAATATCTTATAATATCCCAAGATTGGAGATACAGAAAAATGTGGACACAATAATGGAGTAGCAGTGACAAATTAACTCATAACATGTAAGAAGAGCACATAGCCATCTTACTAATGTTCTAGCAGAAAAATTTATACAAATCCCTGAGGAAACAATCACTCAAGTGGGCAACGCAACCCTCAATAGAACATATACATGATAAATGAAGAATACTGCTACATGAAGAAAGCCCAAGGCTATGACTGCATATTCTATAAGGTATAACTGCTGCAAAATGATGTCAATACATAAATATGTCAATGTACAAATCATACAATATGGGGAGCAAAGATATAGACTCCCAAAGGCAATTTCTAGACAATCTTGCAAGGATTGGCTGAAATATGCAAAAATACAAAATGCCGGAGTTGCAGGGGCAAGACTGAATAGCGGCTACAACTAAAGAAATGGATGAATATGGCTGAAGATGTTGCATATGAGACATAAATCTCATCCAAAGGATCCTTTAGGTGAAAGGTTGATCCAATCACTTGAGATCTCACCCTCCAAACTAGTAATGCAAAGCCCCACTGCAAATACTCTCAGAAATAACACAGTCAAGGAGAGGGACTGCACTGTAGGAGATGGGAAATTCTTGGCCTAATGCCAAAGATGTGAAATCAGCTTCTGAATCTTCCTCACTGACCTCCCAAAGGAATAGAAGCTCCCTCCTCTGAAAGATAAGCTCTAGAAGTGGTGTTGTGGAACCCTCCACTGCAACACCCTGCAACACAACGTTTCCTGCTATACGAATAATGTTGTAGATGAAGGAGGTGGCTTGGCCTTGAGCTTGAATGTGGAGAAATGAAGTACAAGTCCCTCAATAGGCCTCTCAAGAAGGGAGAAGGATTCCTAAACAGGAATTCCTTGTGCTAAGCAACACATCAATCTCAGTTAAACAACTAAAGAGAGCAAATAGTCATGCAGACCAAAATCCAATACTCAATAACATATCCCTCTATGGCTGCCTTGTCCTCTCTTTATACAAATGAAAGTCTTATTGCCTTGGCCCCCAAACATTAGGGTTTCCTCCACCAAATGATCTCTCCCCAATTCATACTGTGTTGTCTTTCAAAGTGATCCACTCCCTCCATGGTAGCATTGTTGACTTGGTCAAACTTGACCTTGTCCTCATGCATTTTCCCCTTTTCACACCTGAGGGTTCAAAATATAGCTACTGTGATGATCCCTTTCACACTATGAGGGATTTTATTCCTACTCATGTGCCTCCTTACACATTTATCCACCTCCTAGGTGATATAAGAAAAATCAATGTTCCAATTAGCTTCATGCTAATTTTGGGAACATTACACTCTCCTCCTTAGCTTACACCTACTCAAGGACTTAGGAGCTAAGAAAATATCTGCTCAAGGAGATTCTGAACTGTTCATTAAACAAATCAGAGGTGAGTATTCAACTAAGAATCCAAGATTAAGAGAATACATAAATGCAACTTTGGATCTGCTCAAAACTTTTGAAAAATATGAGCTAGCTTACATTCCTAGAGCCCAAAATATTCTTGCAAATTAGCCTGCGTTCGTTGCTATCAACTGTCAAATACCACTTGCAAGTGAACAATACACTGTCAAAGTCAAGCATCGACCTACAATACCTGACAACATTGACTATTGGCAGGTGTTTGAGGGTGATGAAAAAATTGATGATTTTTTACAATCTAAGAATGAATTTACATTGACAGAACCAATTTTAGGACATGAGAAAGATGTTTCTATAGAAGGAAAGACCTTAGAAATAGAACTGCCATAACCTGCTTACACATCCTTATGAGGAAGGAATTATTGAGAATCCATACCAAAGGGACCTTGAGGTTTTAGAATGTAAATATGGTACATTACCAAGAGGCCTTGTGCCATTAGAAGAGCTTTTTTACTTTAATAATGTAGCTAAAAAACCCAAAATGGAATCCACATAAAATGATGTAGAGGAGTATAACATTGGTAGCCTGAAGGAACCTAAAATGATCAAACTCTCCAGAACTCTTCCCCCTCACATAAAACAAAGATATATTGAAATTTTCCAAGAATTTAGAGATGTTTTTGCATGGGGGTATGAAGATTTAAAATCATATGACACACGCATTATTCAACATAAAATTACTCTTAAAGAAAATCAGAAACCTTTCAAAAAAAAATTAAGAAGAATAAAGACTTTCTTATTGCCTCTAGTTGAGAAAGAGATCAAAAGGATGTATGATGTTGGGATCATAGTTTCCCTTCGATACTCAGAGTGGGTTTCCAACCTTGTGTCAGTTAGGAAAAATACTAGAGAGATTAGGCTTTGCATTGACTTTAGAAATCTGAACAAGGCCTCCTTAAAGGAGAATTACCCCTTCCCTAAAATGGATCACATGCTTCAAAAGGTAGTTGGATCTAAAATAATCTTACTGCTTGATGGTTTTTCTAGCTACAACCAAGTACTAGTACTCCCTAGTGACCAACACAAAACTGTCTTCACCACACCTTGGGGTACGTTCATGTACGTTAAAATTCCATTTGGTTTAATGAAATCAGGGGCCACTTTACAAAGGGCCATGGACATAGCTTTCTCATAAGACATAGGCTACTTCATTGTCATTTACCTTGATGAAATTATTGTATACTCTAAGACCAATGAAGAACACATGATTCATCTGAGAAAAGTTTTTGAAAAATGTAGGAGGTATGGCCTTTCCTTGAATCCCAAGAAAACACTATTCGGTCTCCAGGAAGGAAAAATCCTAGGCCACATCATCTCAGAGGATGGAATCAAAATAGATCCCAAGAGGATTGAAGGAATTTTACAAATCAACCATCCCAGAAACATTACAGAGTTACAATCTTTCATCGGGAAGATAAAATTCTTAAGGAGGTTCATTCCCAACCTTGTTGAACTCTTAAGGAATATTACCAACATGATTAAAAAGGAAATAGGGGTTAAATGGACCTTGGAAGATAAACAATGTTTTTAATTGGTCAAACTAGCCCTCAATCAAACACCAATCCTAATCAGTCCCGATTTTACCAAATACTTTTACATTTTCTCATTTGCCTCTAAACACACCATTGCTGCAGTGCTACTACAAAAGAACATGACAGAGCAAGAACAGCCTATAGCCTTCTTTAGCAAAGCCCTTAGGGATGCTCCTCTCAAGTATAACATCATGGAGAAGCAAGCCTATGCCTTGATTAAAGCATTGAAATATTTTAGAGTTTATATCTTACATTCTCACATCATTTCTTTTGTCCCGCATATTGTTGTCAAAGATATTTTGAATCAAGACCCTGATGGTAAAAGGGGGAAGCGGATTGCTATCATATTAGAATATGACTTAGAAATTAGACCAACTAAACTAGTCAAAGGGCAACGGCTCGCAAAACTTATGGTTCAATCTAATTTCCAAGCTTTAGATATAAATATGGTTGATGTTATAGAAGAACAAGAAGAATGTGCAACTCCCAATATTGAAGAAGCATTTCTTAATTCATCTTGGTATGCTGATATCCTGTATGCCCTCTTTTATCTTAATGCTCCACCTACATTATCAAAGACAAAATCTAGGTTCCTCAAACAAAAAGCTTTGAATTTATGCATTATAGATGGAATGTTATATTGGAAAAACTTTGTAGGCATATTGCTTAAATGTTTTCTAGAGGATGATGCAAGAAATATTTTGCATGAGCTGCATGAGGGAGAATGTGGAGGCCACCTATACTAGAAAACCATAGCTAACAAGATCCTTAGAGCTGGCTACTCTTGGCCTACCATTTTTACCGATACTCACAAACTAGTCATGACTTGCCATAAGTGCCAAATTTTTTATGGCAAGAGAAAGCTCTTACCTTTGCCTTTACATCCCATTACTGTTGAGGCCCCTTTTCAACAATGGGGTTTGGACTTCATTAGTGAGATCCACCCTGCTTCATATGCCCAACATAAGTGGATCCTTACTGCTATTGATTACTTTACCAAGTGGATAGAATCCATCCCCTCCGGAAATTCCATCGACTCAGTCATTATCAAGTTTCTTGAGACCAACATCCTTCCTAGATTTGGTTGCCCCAGAAAAATCATCACAGATAATGTTGCTGCCTTCACATCCAAAATAATGGTTGACTTTTTTTATAAATATCACATCACATTAGGACATTCCACAGCTTATTACCATCAAGGTAATGGGTTAGCCGAGTCTTCCAATAAAATCTTAGTCAATATCATTAAGAAGCTTCTAGAACAAAATCAAAAGTCATGGCATACCAAGCTAGTACATGCATTATGGGCTAATAGACTAACCACCAAGAAATCCATTGGTATGTCTCCCTATCAACTGTTTTATGGCATGGATGTTATTTTTCCAACATCCTTGGGAGTCCCAGTAATGAAACTTCTCCAAGAAGCACAATAAGAAGAAAATGACATGCAAAGGGGGCTGAATCAAACCATTCATTTATAGCAGACAAGGGAGGAGGTTTACCAAAGGACACAAGAAGTGCAAGAAAAGATAAAGGAGATTTTTAACAAGAAGACCAAAGCAAATGATTCCCAGGTTGGAGATCAAGTACTGAAATGGGACTCAAGGAAGGAAGACAAAGGTAAACATGGTAAGTTTGAAAATTTGTGGAAGGGACCATACATCATCAGTTCAACTAGCAGGAATAATGCTTTCTTTTTGCAAGAGCTAAATGGGGGAGAGATTTTTGGAGGTCCTGTAAACGGTAGGACACTCATGCACTACTTTTGTCAAGAGTCATAATTTGAATTTCCCATTCATTGTACATACCACTGTTTGATGAAAATATATATAGAGAAAAAACTCAAAAACATAAAAGATAGAAAAGAGGGCAGATTGAAAAGAGGTAAAGCCCCATACCAAAAAAATAGAACTAATGAAAGTGTGTAAGCTTAAATACCACTACTAGTGCATCAAGGAGTTTCGTTTCAGTCATCTAGCCTAATCATGGCTTAAACATGTTTTAAATTTATTGTTGATAAGTTAGTGAAAAATGGATTGATCAAATTATTCAAGCTTGACTTGTAAAAAGATAGATTAGGGAGAAAATATACTGGTTCCACATGCCTAAAACAGAATCAAAGAGAAAAATAGGGATGAATAGCAAACAATGTATCCTAGTCCTGATTTTTCTACTCATTTTGTCCAAAAATAACATTTGTGTGCAGCTTGTTTTTATGCCACAAACCCATGGTAAGTCAGATTGTCTAATCCTGATTTAGCCATGCTTTCAATTTCATGTTTATAGTTTAGTGAATGAATCCTGTCAAATAGCTTAATATTGACAGTTGAGTAGTCCAGGTAGAGAATAAAGGAATTTCATTAGCTTAATCTGAACTTCTAGAATAAATAAGTGTAGAAGTAAATAGTATGTTTTGCTTTCAAAAGAAAAAGATGTGAAGGTTGCAAGTCTAAATGCAGCTAAAGAAGAAAACAAGACAGCCAAGAAAGTTGGGTAGGTAGAGATGAAGTTGAGCTGATCATGCCTTTCAGATCTTTGAGATCATAGATTCAAGCAAGCATCAGCAAGTGAAAAGAGGTAAAAATCTACCCAATGTATGAGGCACTGGTCTCCATAAAGCTAGAGATCTGAAGTTTTAGACACCTCCTGAAAATTAGTTTCCCTCCCCAAGTGGAGCCACTGTTAGTCATCAATAATTTTTTCCTTGTTGATGACTAAATGATTACCCCAAGATTTCTATAAATAAAGTTCATAGACATTGTGAGTTCTAGAAATCTCACTGCCTTCATTAGCCTAAGATAATTTTTCACTATTTCATCATTTCATCATGTATAGCTTTGCCTACCAATCTCGGAAAACCCATTAGAAGCCTATGTCACTCATATTTTGTATATATTATCATATTTGTCCCAAATCCTCTATTTTGTTTAATCTAAAAAAAACCCCACTGTTACCTAATCCCACCAATCAAACGACTTTGTTGTGCCTCCTAAAAAGCTCCCAAACATTGATGGTCTCAAACCATCTCTATAGGCTCTTTAGATAAACCAAGTACATTGGATTTTGGATCTTAAATGCATCAGTTTATCATAAATTATATCCTACACTTGATCATCCCAAATTCTAGGTCTCAATCCAAAAGCCAAGTCCAATAAACCTTCCACTAGGTCACCTAGGGTTTCACAAAGTCCATGGGTGGATTTGGTGCCCTACAATCTCTGTTTTATATATACAAGGAGACTGCATTCAAAGAAGAAAGGAAAAGGTCATTTTGTACCAAACTCATGAAAGAGATCATTCAAGGAAGGCATTTGGCCCAAAGCACAAATTTAGCAGGGGGATAGCTGCCCTTTGCTTACATTTCTGCAAAAGAGTCAAATGTCCATCAACCTAACAAGAGGTAAGGTAATGAGAAACACCATCACAAGAAAACCACTCACAGCCAATAAGAAAGAAGCGAGGTATGTGTTTGAAAAGAATCAGGGTTTGTAACAGTTTTTACCAAACAAGGAATCAGTGCTAAGGTTATAAGGGAAAAGGTCACATTCACCCCATCAAGTGCACATTGAAGACTTTTTAGAAATAATTAATAAGTTTTGATAATTTTTTGAGAACTTAGAAGACAACACGATTTACTCTTTTCTAACTACCCTAAAAATCCTAGGAGTTTGGGAAGGTTGTCCAAACAGGTCAAATGATGACAAAGAGCCTCCTTCATAACAACAGATGGCATGTCAAGGGTTTCAAGCTACCCTCTAGGTTTTAGCAAAGAAGCATTAGTTCCACCTCACAAAAAGTACAAAGAGGCAGATAGAGTATTAGCACAAAGGCATGAGGTTTTAAAAGGTAAAATCAGAGGTCTTAAAAAGATCAAAGCAGGTAGACATACACACCAATACTCCACTACACCAAATAAAGAAAGATGATGAAGAGTATCAAGAAAAGGGCCAGAAATATTAGTTCAATGGTCTGGCTTCTGAAAGGAAACAGACAGAGACATTTTCAAAAGGCCAAAGAAGACAAGCATGAGGTAGAAATTGCCCAAGGAGGTGATTATGACAAGCATAAGCTCATTGTTGATAAAAAGAGGTGTTAAAATCCAAAGGGACAGTGATCACAAGGCATAAGTGTGTAGGCACCTGCAAGAACAGAAGTGGCCAACAAAAGCACAAAATGATTTCAAAAACTGCTTGCTTTTCCAACTAGAAATATTTCACTATCAACATGATCAAGAAATAGACATGTAGCTGGTCTAAGAGCAGTAAAACCTCCAAAATGGTTTCCTTATCAAAGGTATATTCTGCAAGAGATAGGTTAACCCTAAATGGCACTTCTGCAGGACTGTCACAAAATGTTACCTACAGGAAGATTGGTAAGGGAAATCAAACTAAATGTTTCTCACCAAGATGGCACACATAAAGACTAAAAAGGTTGTTTATGTCAACTGGTAAAGTTTTTCACACCAAAAGGTTTATTTCACTGTCTCAAAGAGATACATGACAGAAGGCCAATTCAAGAAGGTTAAAACTCTTCTTTTCAGTCTCTCCACCAAGAAATTAAAGGCACAAACCTGCAGGACTGAAGAACCCAGGAAAGGTACCAACACGATCACAAGATTGTTGTTTAAAAGTGTTGAAGTTCATAAAGAGGATAAAATGAAGAAAAAACCTTCAAAATAGAAGCACTAATTTCACTATCTGTCTATTTTCGTGAAACTTGGTCCAAATAAACTTCTTTGAAAGGGCTCCTGGCTTCAAGTGTAGGTTGAGGGCACATGTTTTAACTTGATGAAAGTTTTGTGAGTACAAGGAGGACATCAAGACATTCAATAAAAGGAAAAAGCCACTTTCTTATGTCAAACTGCCACCTAGAGACTGAAAAAGGCCAAACAAACAGTGAAAGGGCAAAGAGAAATCAACTTTAGAAAGTAGGTTTGGGCTCATAAACTTATTTTTCAAAAGAATATAAAGCCTCCTTTCCCTTTCCCTCAACCTCATTGTCACTGCAAAAAGGGGAGAAAACTGTTGAAAGCAAGTTTTTGAGGTTTTTCTACGAACTAGGTCAAAAAACTCAGGTGCTGCGCACCGAGGCTGGTGCTATGCACCTGGCCATCGACGTTGTTCACAGATGAGGTGGCCGAAGTGTAAATTTACACTGCGCTATGCACCAGGAGGGCGGCACTACGCACCGGCCCAGAATGGCCCGACTGCCCAACTTTGCATGTCGGCACTGTGCTCCGACAAGCCCGACAGACCCATTTACTGACCCAACTTGACCCGGCACTACGCACAAACAATATTTGGTCCAAATTGCTCAAAAGGGAAAAACAATTCAAGTTTTTTACCTCCAAATCTCATGCAATCAGTCAAGCAAGGTTGGTGGCTCTTTTCCTCACCTTCCAAGCAGTCTTTTTCATAAAATATAAAGACATTTAAAGCCTAATGTGACCAAACCCTAATCTCCATAAAAATCAATTTTTTGACCTCGTAGGGTAGGGTTTGCAAATTTAAGAGTTGTCATAGGGATAAAGATACCCAATGCAAACCTAAACCCCCTCCTAAAAACTCTGAACCTCTCCTAGACCTACTTCATTTTTCCTCTCCATTGATAAAAAAAATTTGCCCTCACAATCCCTCCTTCTGTCATCCCTAGACTTAAAAGTTATCATCAAGCCAAAAAACCATCTTTTCATGAAAATCTCAAGCCTCCATTCACCAAAATTCGCTTTCCAGCTTACACTCACTTACCTCCAATCCTTCATATCCTTCACCTTTGCCTTCTCCACAAAGAAACCTGCCTATTTCCTCTTTCTCCTGATGCATTAAATAAAGAAAAAGAAGAGGACAATAGTACTAAGGAAGAAGATGATGGTAGTAGCCATAAATAACAAACAAACAACAGTAAAGATAAAGAATATAGTAAGGAAGAAACAGATCCTGACAATGAAAAAGAAGATGATGATGGCATGGAGGAGAGGGATTAAAATGGAAGTCAAGAAAAGGAAAACAATGAGAAATTGGAGTAAGATAATGATATTGATGACACCAATAAATCACTCCCAAGTGCAGAAAAGGGTTTTGATGATGATCAAGATAAAGACTAAGAAGGTAATGAAGAGAATAATGAATATGATAGCTAGCAAGAAGGTTCACATGACAACCATGAGAAAAAAAGTACTTGAGCATGACAGTGAGCACAATAATAATGCAGACAGTGAAAAAATGAGTAAAGATGATGAAAGTGAATATACACAGGGAGATGATGAAGAAATTAAAGATCAAGAGCAAGCAGACGATGAAACTGAAATAGAGTTTGAAGGGGAAGGAACTGAACAAGGTAATAGCACCAATGAGACAGTCAACAATGAGCAAAGAAATAGTCTTGACAGTGATGACAGCTGTCATGACTGTCATGACACAAATCAACTTCTAAATGTCCAAGAAACTCAAAGTGACAGTGCAGGAAATGACCAAAAAGAGGACCTTAGTGAATGATAGAGCCAAAGTGAAGCAAGTGAATAAGGTAATGATTAGTTTGAAGGCCTAAGTGAGTAGCAGGTAAAAGTGGGACAAAAGTTAGAAAGTATGAACACCAATGAAGATGCTGACAGTGCCAAAAAACAAAGAATTCATTGAAAATTAAGCACTCAAAGAAAGTAAAGACCAAGAAAAACTTAGAGACATGACTCAATATTTTCCATAGGCTTCTCAAAACCCTTGAAGAATTTGTCCACCAACTTTGAGGCAATTTGAACAAAATTTTATATTTTCCCAATTTTGACCCCTCTGTGCACAACACCCTAGGTGCTACGCCCAACATCGGTGCATCCTCAAATCTCAAAGTTTGCATTTTTGGATTTATCACATCACTAGCAGTCTGCTCACCAATTTTCAGATCATTTGGAGCATTGTTTCCTCCCCAAAAGGTCAAAAAACATCAAAATTTTGACCTTTCTGCCTCATTTTCAGAGCAGGCGCTGCGCACTGAGCAGTGTTGGGGAAACTGATTTTTGAATAGGTAAATGGCATCCACGTAGCACAAAAGAATCATTTCTGGAAATTATACTCATCAGGATTTCCAATGAGCGACCACGAAGCCAAATCCAGTGTCTGGAAGGGGTCCAAAACTCAGCTGCAAGAGACCCTATTTTCTGCTAAAGTGGCACTACGCACAAAGGTTGCCTAACGTGTTTTGGACCAAAAGTCAACAAAACACACTCATTTATTGCAAATAGATATTTTTGAGTTTTTTGAGGAAAATTAAACTAGAATTAGGTGCAAATATTTATTTTTTTATTTATTTCTTAGGATATTATGTGCCTTGGGCCTTGCATGGTCTCTTGGCCATAAATGATATTTATGACTATATTTGACATTTTCCTACCACATTTAGGGTTTTAGTCCTCATTTGCTCCACAAATAGAGCATGAGGCCCCTATGTATTTTGTTGGCATTTGATGATCTTGAAGAGCAATATACATGGTTTTATGAGCTTGGAGAAGAAATTGGTTTTGTGAAGTGGATGAATGGCTTGTTTGGCTTGATGATGGAGAAGCTTGTTTGCAGTATTCCATAGTTTTGTGAATGGTGATGTTTTCTTAACTTGTTAATGTTTTCTTGTCCTCATTTTTTTTCATTCTTCTTCGCTGCTATAGATCATAAAATTATAGGTTGAGACATGCTCTTTGAGGCACATCACTCCTCCTGTTTGTTATAGCTTTGATGTTTTCCTCTTTTGGCCATCTTAAGGAATTCTTGATTGCTCCTTAGGTCCACCAAAACTTCTTTTTTGTTTCATGTATGGTTAGTATGCTAGCTTACAAGTATGATTCATGGTACACCCTACTTATTTTAAGTTTTCAAAACTCTATCTTGAAGCCTTTCTATGGAATATTGATTGTTAGGTTAAGTCAAAGAGGTCTCGTTCGATATTTCCCTTTGTCCATGCTTACTAAATTGTTTCAGAGTTCCCAATAGCTTGATATATGTTGTTTAAGAGTTCCCTCTCCATAAATTGAGTTATTTGTTTATGTTATGTGTTTTCCCAAAATCTGAAGGTGAATTTCTAAAGTTAGGAGTTCTAATGCTTCTATGTTTCACTAGAATGTTTATCTTATATGTTTATCAGTTTGAGTATTGTTCATTGAGCTTAATGGTTTGCCCTACCTCATGAGTTGTAGCTTTAAACTATATATTTTTAAGACCTCTTAGTTTTTTCCCAAACTTAATGTTCACTACACCTCATACATCACCTTAAGGATCCATTGACCTTGCTAAATTGGCCCCGCAATACACTCTATTTCATCTTTTAGATACACTTGACTTCATTTGACTCCATAGCCCAATGGATTTGACATCCTCCCACTCCTCCTATTACAATTTACCATATTACCCATCCAAAACAATAAAAAACCCTACACTTAACAACTAGCCTAAAATCTAAACCCTAGAACAAAAAGAATACATCCTTTTCACCCAATAGAGAGATTCCTCTTTGAGTCCTGGAAGGCTTGGTCCTAGGACTCCAAGATTGGTTCCATTTTATCCTGTCATTTGGTCTACCAATATTCCAAATCACGGGACACTAACACCCATCACCATATTTTCCTTACATAGAGTTTGAAGGGAGCGATAGTTTTTATGACCAAATCACTCATGACAGATTTTTCTCTCTTCATCATTATGAACAACAAAAATGGAGGGAAGACATGATGACCCAAAGTTGTCAAACTTATACAAACTTGTGGAATCAACATCAATGCCAGTAGCTAAAATATGTCTAAGATCTTTGAGGTCCTTAATTACAACATCATGAGGTGAGAATTCTACTATTTTCCCTTCACCTAAATGAGTTATCTGATAAACAGATAGAAGGTTGCATGACAAGGCAGGAACACATAGTACATCATTAAACTGACCATTATCTAGATGAATGGTTCCAGATCCTACAACACTAAGAGATCTATCATCACCAACATAAATATGTTTGGTGTTACAATCATTTAAAGAAGAAAACATGACTTTATTTTTGGCCATGTGGTAAGAAGCTCCAGAATCAATGAGCCACTCATGATAATGAGAAGAAGAATATACATTTAATGCATAACCAGATATTGATGCTTGACAACCACAAGCAGAAAGTGCCATTCCTGAAGATGAAGGTGAAGAGTGCTCCAAATTGATGTTGTGCTTCTTCATTGCTGCTTCTAGGGCTTCCATCTTCTTAAAAAATTTGGACTCTATATGGCCATCACAATTGGAAAATTTGCAATGTCTATATGTCTTCTTCCCTTTGTTTTTATTTGCCTTATCATTTTGGTGAGTTGCTTTTTCAGTTTGCGGCTGAAATTGCTTAGGACCCTTGTTTGGTTTCAGACCATACTTTTTAGGATACTTCTTCTTGGGATTCTTTTGATATGATTGATGTTGGGCTGCTAAGGCTTTCTTAAAAGCATTTCCAGAGGTGATAAGACCAAGGTGTGAGATTTTTTCTTGTTCTCTTATCAAAGAATCGTAAAAGGTATCAAAATATGGGTTCTTGTAGGTGGTTCCTGAAGAAATGATGGCTTCTCTGGTGGAATGGAAGGCAGAAAAAAATATAGAGTATGCAGGGCCAAGCTTAGAAAGAATGTAATAAATGAGGCTACCATCTTCCTTTTTGACCTTACAAACTTCTAAAATAAGTCTAAGGGTCTTGAATTTGGACAAAAAATCTTCAATAGAGGACAAATTATTGGGGTCCAAAGTAAGCGACTCATTTTCAAGCTGGTGGGCCCTAATTTGATTTTGAATGCCAAAGATAGTATTTAGCTTGTCTAGGGCTTCATGAGGGGTGTCAATGTAAATAATATGAAATCGAAGATCTTGAGCAATGGGCATTCCTATCAACCCTCATGCTTGATTTTGATTATTTTCCCATTCAGCGACTTTATCATCATCGGAAGGTTTAGTTTCTTGCCCGATCGCTATTCTATAAAGCCCTTTACTTATAAGTATATCTACCATGTGGGGTAGCCATTGGAAATAATTAGTGCTGTTAAGAATAATCAGGCATGTACTTTCCATTTTTTTTTTTTAAATGAAGCTGATAAAAGCTGAAACTAACTGCTCCAATGGAAAGATCTCAAAAAATTATTCCATTTAAAACAAACGGATCGAGAAACGGATTCCAGATGAAGAAGTTATGCCTTTTGAAAGAACTGAGTTGTAGATGCCGAATAGTTATGGGAACGGTGAAATTTGGTGATGAAGTTCAAATTTAAAAAGAAAAATCACCCCTTTAACAAAATTTTTTTACAAAAAGAAGCTTGAGAAAGAGACTTGAACCCAAGACCTCTATTCTCATAAACTAACTCCTCACCAAGTGAGATAGTAAAAGGATTCTGTAAATGTTTGAAAGGAGGAAGGGGGATTTTTTTGGTTTATTTTTTGCTTTTACTCTTCGGTGTGCGTGCTTTTTCTTGCACGAAAAACACAAAAATCTGAGGAAAAAAAAGATGCAACCCTTACAACGGAATGTTAGATTTCGGTTAGCGTTACCGGCAACTATCTACTTTTTCACTATTTCTGATTTCTCGAGATCACACAAAGACACAGCGAAAGAGCATACGTAGCAAAAAAAATCCCTTTTCCCTGTTTCTAATTTTTCGAGATCACACACAGCGCAGAGAAAAGAGAATACATGGAGAAGAGGGTATACTTCCGACAAATAAATAAAAACTAAAACCAAAATAAATAAACAGAACCGAAATAAGCAGAACTATTAACAAATATAACTACAAAACATATACTTTATACCTACAGATCTAAACTGTCATAGCTTGGGCAACCGAAAACCTTTTCGAATGAAACAAAAGGTGTTCCTCACTGTAACAGATGCTCTAGACACAATAGAGTAGTTATCTATGCCTGAAAATGTTCAGAAATAGTAGATCTAGAAAACGACAGTCACATGAAGTCAAACCGGCTTCGGATTTGGATCAGCAACGAATGCGGCCCTCAAAATAGCTCTGATACCATGTAGGAATCTACAAGGTAAGTTCCTTAGATAAAAAACTGAAGCTCACCGCTCATAAACAGATCATAAATCAGTACACCAGTATTATCACGTGGTTAAAACCCTCGAAGAGGGAAACAGTCCATGGCCTGAGCCAACGCGGCCACTTCAGACAATTTATTAATATAAAAAGAAAAGTTACATATGTTTCTCTCATAAATGGTTACCGGACAAATGACCCTCCATGCTCTTTAAATAGAGATGATTGACCAATCAGGTGCTAAGCCATGGATCAAGTGTCATTAATACTGAGAAGAGAGTGAACCGTTGGATCACTACAAATCGTGACTGTCAGATTATAAGTTACAAATGTACATAGTAAAGAAACACACTTTACCTAACTCTACACTAGACTAAGTTACTCGTAACTATTTCCTATGTGTTGGAATATCCTAACAACTTTTTGATAACTGACATGACTCATGGATGAAATTTATGGATGTTCTGTGCCCTATGAAGCTAAAAGTTGAAGATTCCTCAATATCGAAATCCATGACATCAAGGACAAGAATTCTACATGAGCAGCTGGGTATCTCACCATTGCTGTTGGAGGTCCCTGGTTAAGAGGGAGCCTAGTGATAAGTTTCTTACTTAGAAGAAACTTGGTAATTACTAAGAATGAGATTAGGTACATTCCTTGTATAGGAATGAGTACATTCCATAGTGGAATAGGTCCTCCCTGGTTGAGAGGGAGAGTTAGACACATCATTTTGGTCTTCACTTGGGAATACATAATGGAGAATTTTTTAATCATTTGGCATTCGATACTATTTGAGAATGTGTTACGGAATTCAAGATAAGAGTAGTCGAGGACCGATATTCTTTGAGGGCTAGCTACCCAAGAGAATAATAGTCCAAGAGGGTCATACTTTGGGAACACTTGGGTGGAGTATGTATCTTGGAGAGACAATGATGACGGTGTCTAGAATTCATGTGTCTCGCCAGCATTGTAGCCCATTCTCTCATTGAGAGATGAGGTTGTTAGTCAAGGCCTTGCACTAGGACAATGTTGGTTGATATGATGCTATACAAATGTGATTACCAATCTAATTCTCCTTATGAGATTCTTCAGTTTGAAAGTGACCATGTCCCTGTATGAATACCTCCCTATTTTGAGAGGGATTGTTGAAAAGTGTAACTAGGTCAGTCTTCATGTCTACTATGTAATTATGTATGTATGTAAAGAAGAAGACAAATATAATAAAATGTATTTTAGGTGTACTTGCTTCATGGGTTTCAGGAGAAAGATTTTATTATGTAGATAGAATTCTTCTTCATGTCTATTAGGTTTTTTTCATCTAGGATTAAATAGAATTAAGTGTCTCAAGCATGAAGGATCTAGTCTAGGAATATGTGCTCCAAGACCTTGTGGAATAAGCTCACAACAACCCTCCAATAATGATGGAATTCAAGCTTTATAAGTAGTGAAGAAATACCTCGTAATCACTGGAATAAACTCTGTTAAAGTCAGCCTAAATATTGGTTGAATGGTCGGCCTAAAAGCCAGTATTGGCACTATATAAATAGCAGATATTCTATGGCCATCAAACTTGGGCCCTGAACCTACATCAGACCTTTCTCTCAACAATTTTGCAGATATCTCCAAGAAGACATTGTGGATAAAAGGCAGTATATAAGTGTGGATAAAAAGGCAGGATATAAGTGAAGATAAAGGGAAACATATAAGTGTGGTAAAAAGACAGTGAATAAGTGTTAATCTGAAACAAAAGAGCAGGAAGGAAAATTGCGAAAAGTAAAGGAGGTACAGGATTGCAAATGACTGAAGAAAAGTTGCGGATAAGTATAGGAAGGGTAAAGTAAGTATAACTCTGAGTTTAAAATTCTTAGTTCAGGGTTGTTCATTTGAAGAATTTATTGAAGTTGAGACAGTCATCATAAGAAGAAGAGGTAGCAATAGTGAGGAAGGTAAATCTTTGATTTACCTTCCTACAGTTCAAGCAATTCAAATACAATCTTATGTAGGGTGAAGATCAAGGACAGATGCAGAACTAAGCTAATCAGTGAAAAGAAGAATCAAGTTGAAGAAGCTGAATCAAGGTCTTGGAAGCATATCTAAGTCAAAGGTCTGACTCTGGGTCATGGTACTTGTCATTTGAATATCTATAAGAAGAATTCATTGTGGGTTTTCCTCTCCAAGAGGGAGAGATTTTTCCCTGGCTCTAGGAGCATAAATTTTGTGTCTTGTGCATTTTGATAATTGAATTGATGAAATATTAACTAAACTGAAAGAAGAGAAGACATAAGTAATGCAATTAAGTTCATAAGTAATTATCAAGAAGAGAATTTGTATTAATCACCAGCCCTCCAAATTCTCAACGGAGTCGGGGCTAGAGGTTAACCCCGGTCCTGACCCCCAATATGGATTTCATAAAAATTTAAATATGCAATGGACCCTATAGTTAACAAGAACTACCGATGGCACGTTGGTATGAGCCATCACTACTCCCTGGAGGCCTATTTTTCGAACTCGATGGAGGCCCAAATCAGCCACACCAAACTTTTACATGCCAATAGGAGGCCACGTGGCAAACACTGATTGGCCCACATGGCTCCCCCCAATTAGACCACATCATGAATCCATAAAAGAATAAAAAACAAAGGATTCAAAACCAATAAGGAGATGAAAAGTGTCAACAAACTATAGGCCCACAAAAAAATAATCACCTACCTAGTCAAATTCACAGTTAGAGTATGGACTGTTGACTGAGTGTACCTGCAACACAAATTCCAAAAATTTTAGTTGTTTGCCAATTCAGTCGGAACGTGATATTGGGAGCATATGATATCATTTTTTAGTGGAACGATTTGTGTTCGATTCAGGGTGATGAGATCTTCGCTTTGGTGTTGATTTTGAGCCATTTCGAGCAATTTGAAAATTTCAGCATTTTACTGGTCAAACAGATCAATCGCAATCGCACCTTCACCTGCCCATGGATTCCTAGGCCTTATTTTGTTCTTCTAAGACCACCCCACTTAGATTTTAAAGCATCCGAAAATCCATCTCAACCAAGTAAAATATAATCCCATCACACCATGACTATCTGGAAATGGAAAGGAAAGACTAAACACCACTGTCACACCTGAAAAAACACATGCCAATGACAGCAAGAGAACCAAATATAAAAATGCATGTACCATGCATGAAAAATATAGCAAGGAAATCATACACGAAACTCAATATCTGCAAGTAATCTCGTTGTAGTCACTTGATCTCACTTCTCCTTGCTTGATCTTTGCTTCCCTTTTCCTTCTTTGTCCTCCCTTTTCTTTCCTTGATCCAATGGTACAATGCTGCAAGAAAACTCTAAGTGTGTAAGAGTATGAGAGAAAGAGAATAGAGAGAAATATCAAAGCTAAAACTGACAAAGAACTACCAACTGGTCCTCATAAGCCTTTTTATCAATGAGGCCTCTAATTTCTTCAATTTTCCATTAGTTTCGTTCATTTCCTCCTCACATGCAACCTGTGACGTTTCACCTTCCTTTTCTCCTATTTTCCATTATTTTCATAAATAAAATTCCAATTAGTGCCTCTTTCCTTTTCAAAGCCTTTTCCATTTCCTTTTCAAATATTCCGTAGCCATAATAAACCAAATGAACACCCACACTAGGATGTTTTTCCCAACATTCAGCTTGGCTTATGTGTCCCATGACCTTGGTCTTATTTTTCCTTTATGAACTTTATTACATGGATTTTTAACCCGAGGTTGTTACAGACCCATCCCCCTTAGGGGAACACCATCCTTAATGTTCAATAACACCTACAATCGTAAAGCCACTGGAGAAAAAAAAAAAAAAAACTGCCCATTGAGCTTTATAACACAACTCGATGCACTATTTACAATGACATCCTACTAAAACCATGACAACATAATCCTTATTGGATTTGTATAATACATCTCATTACAATATTTACAATAATGACCACATATACACATGCACATTTGCTTCAACTAGAAAATAATCATATCATCTATGGAGCTATATAAATCCAGCTTGATACAATATTTATAATAATATACGAATATATCATTATGAACATTTTCTCTAACCAAAAAATAAAAGGATATGATGCATGCATATTCAACAAGGGAACCCAGAGGCTCACATATCCACCCTCAAAAGTAATACCAGGATTCACCTCCTTCCCAAGAAGTCCAGAATCCACGGCCAAAGTCGAAACGGTATCCAATGTCTAGAGCTACAATATTATGCCACTTGTCCTCTCATTGAACACTTACCAAGTATTTTTTCCATGGTACACTCCCAATATGCATCTGATTCCATATGGAAAATATAATGAAAAAAAAAATGTATTCCCCGACCTTCCCTTCTTTGTTATACAATCCCTCAGGCAATCCAGTCATCCCCTTCTCTGCAGTCACACACCTTCCAAGTTCCTCAGCCATCACCTTATCTGCTACACAGCCCCTTGGCAAGGTTTCCTCACATTAGAAGGTCCAAAAACCAAGGCATATCTCTACCTCAAACTATTATACCGGTCATAGCATGCTCATGGAAATCCATGGACACTATTGGATATTAGTTTCCCACAATGGCTTTGCTCCTTAAGTGATTTACCATAATATTGTTGTTTGTTCCAATTCCTTGTGTTTTTTTTGTTTTTTTAATGTTTGCAATTAGTTTCAACCAACCAACCCGAGAATTTCCCATGCTCTCCTGTACCAAGCATATAACTTCCACTAGATTCAATATAAATTGAAATAAATTCAAATCATACCTCATTGATGGCCCTTCAATAAGGTACACTTTCAATCTTGTTCACTTCATGTCACAACAAGTCAAAATAGTTGTTTGATCAAATCATCATGTATAAGAATATCACATCCAGTTAGCTCAAAACATAACCATCATAATCAAAATCATAGATCACATGTAAACATCATAAACTGGAATCATAAATTACATGTAATCGTCATAAACCCAAATCATAGATCACATGCATAATTAAAATTGATATAAAATATTGATACTTATCCTTTTATCGACCCTTACCTTCTACCTTTATCCTTTCCATACACACACCAGATCAATTTCCATACCCGAAAAACAACCAATGCCTTTTATTTTAAACCACGTACACATACACGAATTTTGCATTACACACATACAACCACACATGGCATACAACACCATACAATACATGAACCTACACCCAGTGTATAACATAACAAGTACACCTACATCTGGTGTACGACACAACACAATATATACGCCTACATCCGGTGTGCAACACATTACATATACATACACAGAGTACAACACAATGAATACACATGTCATTAAACCAAGAAGACAGAATGCACATACACATTACCACACGTATATAAAACAACATGTACAACATGCACATAATACGACATGTGCACAACACAACATGCAAAACATGCACACAATACCACATGTACAACATGTACACAATACCACCTGTACACAACACCATCTGCACAACATGTACACAACACCATCTACACAACATGAACACAACACCACCTGCACAACGTGTACGCAACACCACATGCACAACATGTACACAACACCACATCCATGACATGTACACAACACCACCTTCACACAACACCCCATGTATGACATGTACACGACACCACATCCACATAAAACCACATGTAAAATTATACATAGAACACCACATGTACATATCACCATATGTAAAACATGCACACCATGCCATATGTACACAAAACCGCACATCCAACATGCACACAACACCATATGTACATAGCACCGCACATCCAACATGTGCACAACACCATATGTACACAACACTACGTAAAAAACATGTACACAACACCATATATATACACAACACTCCATTCACACAACATCACAAGCACAAAATGTACAACATATATAAAACATTAGTATTGCACATCCATAGACCACATAGTGACTCTACCAAGAAACTTTGCTTCTAGTGTCTTTCCACTATTCATGCTTGTCCCAACATGACGCAGATCATATTTCTTTCATTCTGCGGTTGTATCTCTCAACATTACCTATCCATAACATAAACATAGATATAGTATAATCACATAATATAAATTCATATTCACATGAGACTGACCTAGTAGGTCTTTCAGGGTTACTATTCCGACTTGATTCCTCATAAACCAGGAACCTCTTCATGCCATTCACCTGCATAAGAAATAATTCCTCCACAAGCATGATCCCTTATGACCTTGTTAGACAGCAACATACATATGTACATATGCATATAAAAACTAGCACAAAACAATCATGATCTCTGACTACCTTATCAGACAATGTCATACATACATATCTAAATGTAATCATCAGCATAATCATGATCACAACATAATTACCATAAATCATAAGGTCTAGGTTAAGAGAACCCCCTTTATTCACACACAGCATGAAAATCGTTGAAACAATAGTTCTTAACATAGTCAAGGAATTTGATGCCTCAAATCCATTCACTTTATCATTCTTGTTACCTTTCTCATAATTGTCTTTCCACCATCCATTTATGCCAATGGACCTAACCAATCCAACATAATTCCATATTCTTGCCTTCAGCTACCCTTCACTCATGCACTCAACGTCATCTAGGTCTTACAATACCTGTTGGGTTTTAGAAAAATTCCCACGAGCTCCATTAGCTTTCCTCTTTCCCAGCCAAATCCCAATACCCTCAAAACATAAAAGGAAATAAAAAGAAACAAATAAAAAATAAGAAAACCATGAAAACCAATAACAATATGACACCACAAACAAAGTGGTATGGTCATACACCAGACATAAACAAATTTACAAATCAAGCACAAACAATCACAAAACACTAAAGACAAAAACAAACAACAAACACCATGACTCAATCACCATGGTTCCCAGTGCTTCCAAGGAAAAGCTAAACCTGAGCCTTCTTCAAGATCTATGACAGTCTCTCTTCCACACAATTCCCTACATCATACTTCCATAAAGATATAATTGTAAGTGAATAAATAAATATAAAAATACACCAGTTGCCCTTCCTTGTTATGCCAAGCATGCTTCCTTGTAACTAAACACATACACATATCATCCATCCCTTGACGAATCCATAAATAAGTAGAAACTAGTTAATATACCAAATACATGGTCACAAATATAGCACATATCTACATAGTGTCAGACAAAATCAAGGTTAAGAAACCTCTTGTATTCATGCAAAGCACTCATTGATATCGAATTGTGGTTTACAAACATATCCAAAGGAATTCTTACCCAATTCCTTTCCTTACATTTTTCCTTGCTTCAATTGAGTCTTATTATGTTCTATCAGATCTCTGAGTTATTAGTTATTGTTGAGTCTCAAAAGTGTTCTCCATATTCATACATATTTCCATTATGTCATAACCATTTAGCTCTTATTTCATAGCCATTTGACCTAAAACCCTACATCAAGTAACCATTTTCATAAATATATGGGTTAGGATCCTTGTTTTCCAAAGTTACTTATTTTATGTATTTTAAGTGAATTTATGATTAGAAACTAGAAAATTAACATAGTTTCATATATCTATATATGTGTTATGAGTTTTGTGACATGTGTAGGTCAAAAGGAGACTTCTAGAAGACCCTTATGTGGCACTCTAAGGCCAAATTCGAATTTGGTTGGAGAAGGTTATGGGATCAAGAGGATATGTGTCTCACTTCCTTGTTGTGTTGAAACTCTAAGAGGATATGTGTCTCATTCCTCAAAGTTGTGTTGAAACTCTAGAAAGACATGTGTCTTATCATTTCCTATTTTGATTGTAACTCTAGAGATGGAGGGAGAGATTCATGGACTCCCATTATTGAGATGTCTCCTCATATTTTGTATAAATAGGAGAAGCTTTCTCCTATCATAGGTAATGAGGAAGTAATGAAAAAGTAGTAGAGAAGTCTTTTGTAACAAAGTTCAAGATGGAATGGGATGTAGATTTGTGAGTTCTTTTTAATAGAGAAATTCAGTTCTTTGATGCTGTTTTAATTACAACTTTAAGGAGCTGAAGGACTTCACCAAATTGGTAGCAGAGGGCCCCTGCTATCCAAGGAGGCTTTTACATGTTTTCTAGATAAGTTGCTTTCAATTCTGTTTTGTCATATTTCCTTACTTAGATTGCTTTTTGAAATCATAGCTTTTAGCATAATTTTTCATAGCAGCCCGGGCATTTGCATATCTTTTGACTAATGACATGGAATCAATATTGTTCTGCTGTTAATTTATTTTTTCTTAGTTTTTGTTTAATTCCGGTATTGCTTTGTTTATTTCAGTCTTGCACATTTTCTTCAGTAGTTATATTTAGATATATTAAATTGCTCATGTCATTTTCAGTTACCTCCGAAAGCCACAGCTGGACTGATGGTGAGGGATTGTATTATGAAATGTATGGTTTAATCATCCGTTCCTTTATGGTGATATATTAAGTACTCATCTTGATTTGCTATAAAAGCAAAGGTACAGGTGATGGTGATGATTGTATTATGAAATGTGGTTTGATATTAGTTTCACTTCTTGCCGTTAGATATATTAAATTGCTGCTGCTGTCTTGATTGTATAAATACAGTTTAATTTGATGGTGAGGATTGAATTATGAATGGATGTGTAGTTTAGTATTAGTTCCTTTAAAGTTAGAAATATTAAATTGTGCATGACATCTTGGATTACTATAAATACAGGTGGATTGATGATGATTGAATTATGGATCGTATTGGTTTGATGTTAGTTTTACTTTTACACCAAGTTAGATATCGATTTAACAAGTTGTTTATGGTTACTTCGAAAATCGCGGACGGTAGAGGATCAGAATATGAGTTGATGTAATTTGATTTTAGTTTTACTTTACTTGCAATCTTTTCTTTGAGTACAGTTTCTTTTGTGTTTAGATAGCAGCAAGGATAATGAGTTTCATGATCAATAGTTCACTGTTTGCTTGATTAAAATAGTGATGCAATTTTCATTTCCTTTTAGGAATTAATTTTGTCATTGTGTGTTTTAAAATTCTTTTGAAGTTTGGAAAACCATTAGAAGGAAATCATTGTCTTGAATATTTGTCTCCATACTTGTCTTTTGATGCATCTCACATTAGAAACCAACCAAGATCAATAAAAATCCAAAAACGACAAAAAGTAAGAGATAGGTTATCTTGCACATATAGTGCGCCACACTTCGTCAGTTTACGAATCCCTGGTTGATAATTTATGTTAGCAATTTAGGACACACTAAATTGACCAAACAGTTATATAAACAAATCAACTATTACCTTGTAACACTAATACCAAGCATGTTTCCCTACAACAACTCACAAATTCCAGTCACACATTCCAAAGGTCAATACATCATGTATTTTAATTTGAAATCAACCTTTACCAATACTAACAACCATGTCATAATCAACAATCAACTCACAGTCATCAGTTATAATACTACAACTATCAGCCACTTGTACTCAAGTGCATATCAAATTTCTCACTTCATAGTGTGGTAGTATGATCATCTTAAAACAATATTATTTTTTCATGCATTCTTATACATACAAACTCATATCATGAAATCAATCAAATATTCAAACAATCCTGTACAAATACCATGTTAGATAAACTAAATAGACGATGTAATCAACACATTCCTCAATGTATTTCACGGGAGGCTATCACATTTTCACAAGTCATTCCATATTATTACGACACAATAACACAAGTATATAAGCTCATACCTGAACATCATAACCATAACCATGTTGGAATCACGATTGTTGTTAGAAAAAAACCCACAGGCTTCAGTCTCCGCTACAATCGCCAGAGTTAGGATCCACGAGAGTTGGTTAGTCCATGTTGCGAAACAGATGGGGATCGTTGAACCTAATGTCCAACAATCTCCCCCCCAACGCGAGCCAGGTGAGTTTCAAA
The DNA here is from genome assembly GCA_034641835.2 of Pinus albicaulis. Taxonomy (NCBI): domain Eukaryota; kingdom Viridiplantae; phylum Streptophyta; class Pinopsida; order Pinales; family Pinaceae; genus Pinus; species Pinus albicaulis. The sequence goes on from CM076583.1 coordinate 951,382,755, forward strand.
CTCGAGACCTATCGCTCTGATACAACTTGTTGGAATCACGATTGTCGTTAGAACAAAACCCGTAGGCTTTAGTCTTTGCTACAATCGCTAGAGTTAGGATCCATGAGAGGCGGTTAGTCCATGTCACGAAACACATGGGGAGGATTGACCCCAATGTCCAAAAATCTTCTAACACATATATATACATGCTGAAGCATACATAAACCCCAATTAACCCTGGATTAGAACATAACCGTAGTTCCCTTGACTGGATCTACAAAATACTAGGGGAAAAAAACCATCATGCCCCAAAACCATGTGCAAACCCATGCACAAATCCATGGGCGGGTCTGCCCACCGAAAAATAGGGTCCACACTTGCAATTTGCTTAGCCCTAGTCCAACTTGTTCATCAAGTTCACTCTTGACATCTTCTACATCTCCAACATCCTTTGGTTCTTCAAGTTCAACAGTTTGTCCATGACAATTTTCCAAGGAATTTCGCATCTCTACTATCTCATCTCCATTGTGTTCCAAGTGTTCATGCACTTGCACAAGAGCCTTGTAGTTTTGTTTCCTTCCTTCCTCCAAAAATATTGTCATGTTTGCAAGCTTCTATTAAGCCTGCAAACTTGCTTCTCTTATAGATTCAAGCTCAAGTGTTTGTGATGTCTTTGGTTTGGGTTCAACTTGTTGTACAAGTTACTCCTTAACTTCAATAACATTCACAACATTCTTCGGCTTTCCCATAGAAGGTTTCAACCTCTTCTTATGGTTCTTATATTCAATTCTAGCAAGCTCATCTCGGTGAGTTTGTAGCTCATGGTATAATGTCATCCATTCATCAGACAGGTCCATCTTTCCCCAAAGTCTATCAAATTCATCATGGTTTGAGTTAGAAATCTCTTCCTTTCATAAGGCCATACGAGAAATCTTTGCCTCATAAACCTCTTCATGAATCTTCTTAGCCTTCTTCCAAGATTCAAACAATTTCCTTTCCAAGACTTCAAGTTTAGTTCAAATTCTTGGGATACCTTCCTCTAGCTACTTTATCCATCGCAATGCTTCAAAAGTCTTCTCCTCGAATCCTTCCAAAATCAGCATGTCTTATTTTGTAGCTTTAGCCCTGAAAAATGCCTTGCTTCAGCCAAGGTCTTAAAAGAAACCCAATGCACAAGTTCATCTTCAACACCACCTGCAACCCTACAACTATGTCCCTAATTTCTTCAATGATAAAAAGCCCCAAAGATGGTAGCTCTAATACCAACTGATTTGTAACCACAGTTGTGTATTCAGAATTTCAAACCATGTATCAGGCTTTGATACCAACTCTCACGCCCCTATACCTTTGGTGTATTTCAACCACGTTATAGACAGGTGTGGCACTACCATACTTTTTCTTTTTCGTAATACTCAAGTATGTTGACTATGGCTTTAGCAACACTTGTTCAATATTAATCAAATTTTCTTTCAATATGCGGAAATAAACATAAATACCATTATCAATCCACATGTATGCCCATACATAAAAGGGAGGGGCAACTCCCTGCTAATAATGAGTCTGCCCAATAATATGTTTCATAAAGTATAAAAATACAATAAAAGTTCCGATCCAACAAAGACCCCCTTTGCTCCTTCGTGTTAGCCACCTATAATATTTGATTATAGCAAAAGGTGGCTTAGAATTTTTGAGCCTTCAAAGAACAAATTTTATTACTAAAAAGTGTTGGCTCTTGAAGACTCTTGAAGGCCTCATGCCTCTGTCCAAAATCTTCATTGTTGTTCCCATTTTATACTCAGAAATTCTGCTGATTTCATGAGAAAAGACTGCTGAGAAACCATAATTTTCCCCCCTTCTCTCACTCAAAACTAACCTTCATTTTCTCCCCTTTTTCTCCATAAAACTCCTTTTTTTTCATGATTTCTCTTCTTCCCTTCATAAAAATCACTCTTACAAGGCTAAAGACTCACTCTTTAACCATACCGAAACCCCAAAATCCATTAAAAACCTTCAAAATTTCATGAAAAATACATGTTTTTGCATAAGGCTTAAGCCCCCTTGGGCTGAGTTTCAAAAAATACTTCCCCCACATGCCCACACCCTGTAACCCAAGCGCTAAACCTATCTGGCGAGCACTAAACCTATCTGGCGCTTATCGCATCGAAAAGTTTCGAATGCACAAGTCTTTCCCATGTTCCGAAGTTTCTGATGCGATTGGCTTTGTATTGGAAAACTCCGATGCGATTAGCCTTTATATAACTATAGCATGGGCCCGCCTTCATGCTTAAAACCTTATGAAAACCCATTCCCGATCCGATTTTTCCTTTGTAAAACCCAAAAACCCAGTTTTTCAAAGTTTTGGTCTAAAAAACCAAAGTCACGTGTTAATATAAATGGTTAGATTGAAAAGAGTTGATCACGCAATCGCATCGAAGAAATCCCATGGGTTGATTAAAAAGACTCGCATCAAACTTTCCGACGTGATTGGGTCTTATATATGTTAAACTCCCCCCCGCCCTTTGTTTCATATGACTTTCCCCCGGGACCAAGCGTCGAAGTCCCGAAGCGCTCAATCGCATCGCAATATTTCAAACGGGTTGATTGAAAGACCAGCCCGAGGCTCCGATTGCGATTGGCTCCTTTTGAATATATAAAGCCCTGGGCCCATTGTATTTCATATATCCAATGGCCCCGTAGTCGGGTGCCTATCCACCTTATATAAATATTCCGCCCCGATCCATAAAAAACCTTTGTTTTTATATTAAACTTTGGGTTTTATATATTATAAGGGTTTTTCCGCCGGTTCATTTCAAAGCTAATCCCTGTCGTTGATCAATAGCCGATCAAACGACCAGCGTTCAATCGCATCGCATTTCTTAAATCGCATCGCATTTCTCAATCGCTGCATTTGTTTGTCCACCCCTGATTGCCAAGTCCCCCAATTTGCTCCCCACCGTTGATCTAATCCTTAGATCAATGGCCATTGCTTAATCGCCTTTGCCCTCCCGATCACGCAATCACATCGGAGATTTTCATCGCACCCCTTTCCTCCTCCCGCCGATTGCGATCTTCCGATTAGATCTGGACCGTCCACGTGTCCAGATCGGACGGTCCAAAATTACTCCGCCTTTTTCTTCTCTCCGCTCTCCTTTTTCCTCTTCTACGCAGATCTCCACCGTTGGATGCCTTCATCCAATGGCCACGCTCTTTCCCCGCCTTCTGAAGCAGTTAAACATAAAAAACGCAGGATTTTATAATTTTTGTTTGTTTTTTTGCAGGTTTGAATGGTTTTTCCATTATGATAAAGGAAAGCCAAAGGCAGGGAATGATGATTCCCACGCCTTTGATTTATCAAAGGGAACCATCCTTCGGGCTCTATTCCATTGTCTTGTCGATGCTCTATCAGCGTTGATGCCGTAAATACCTGCGTGGCCCTGCACATCGACAAGGCACTATTTTATTAAAAACACAGTTAAAGAGTATCAGTTTTGAAGACATAGCACAGCAGAATGAAGATTGAAGACATATTTTGGAATTACGGCTAAGAATGCTTATCAAAAGCTTAATTCCCAGAATTAAAACAAAATTAAAAGAAATCATAAGTGTTTAAACAGGCAGGCAGCCCTCCACAACCACATTTGAGGCAAATTGATTCCTCAGCTACCATAAATGCCACATGTTGCCTCAAAGCATTCAAACAGAGGCTAAAATTATTGCAGAATTAGATATTTTTCCTCAACGTAGCCAGGGTGTTACTTCTGCAAGGAAATAAATGCAGAAATATCTGCAGAGTTACACTAAACATTACGCAGAGCCTCGAAGTCAAATAAAGCTCCCACTGAGCTTTGATATTAATTGTAAAACAGTTAATACAGAGAACCACCTGTAAACTTATTCATCGAGCCCCTCAAAAGGCCAAGAAGTCTCGAATCTGTATTAATTTCCTTAAGAGATCTTTTATCAAATCTCACCTCCTCATCCTTCTATAAATACTTCTGTAGAAGATGAGAAACTGTTGGTTGCAGAACTTTGAAATACATTTAAGCTTAAACTTCTGATTGTAAATAGTGTTCACTGGCCCTTGGAGCTCTGCTTGTGATAGATAAGTTAGGCTGAGATGAGTAGATGATTGCTAAACTCAAGCATTGGAATTAATGCTGTAACTGGTTTGGGGCATCAATACAAGCTGATTTATGGGATCCTGGTCTATGTTGACGGTGATGTTTCTCTAATTGTAACTTGTCATTTTGTTTCTGTTTTCACTGTGATTCATATTCTCTTATAAATAACAGCATGCATAGAGTTAGGTTCTACAGTACAACAGTGACCTTCTCTGACTGAAAATCTTTATATATATGTTTTCTTCCAATCTATGTTATTTGAGAATGATTTAATTCAGTTTAAGCATATGAATGTTGGCGTTCCCTCGTCTTATTGTCTTAGCTGAATATTTTTCTTGAATGTTATGTTCAGTATTAGTTAAGTAGAGATGAACTATGGAAGATATGGTGTGCCCTGGTCCTAGTTTTATTTCCAAAGGATGTCTGAATATTTCCCTTGGAATGTGTCAAAAGCTAGCAAGTTTAGAAGTACTTACCAGATCTTAGGCCATTCTGTGTTACCTTTGTGTTGGTATTGAAAGTAACCAAGTAGAGCAGAGCTAGGAGAGGATTTGTGGTGAGCCCGACCCACTAGTTTCTACTCCAATAGTTGCCTTTAAGTTTCCCTTTTGTTTTAAGATGTTTTCTATTGAAAGTGTATCAAAGGCTCGCTAGTTTAAAAGTACTTACCAGATCCTAGTTTACTTTTATGTTCTTCTCAAGTGTTTGTCAAAGGCTGGCTAGTTTAAAAGTACTTACCGGATGATGGGCTGCTCTTTGTTCTGCATCTGTTTTAATTTTCCTTATTGTTGTATCATTTCATTCCATAAATCAAACTTCAAAGAGATCCTTAGACATATATGACTTGCCCCATGGACCACTCTTGCCTCTTGCTGTCCCAATTAAATCCTATTATGACTCCATAGCCCAATGGACTAAAACCTGCAATTATCTATCTTTTTGGCCGAATTTTACTCTGATTTCTTGCAACTTCTCACCTTTGAAACTCTTTTCATTCAGGACTTTCCACCTCAAATAGTAATCATGCTCAACCATCCAAAAACAAACAAAACCCTTGGGCTTCATAACTAGCCTAATATCATAACCCCAAACTTCAAAGACAAATCCATCTTTGCACTAATTGGAGAGATCCCTCTTCGGATTCAGGAGGGCTAGATCCTAGAATCCCAAAGTGGTTGAAACTATGTTGTTTCTGTGATCATAATTTTCCAATGTTGCTGATTACAAATCCCTAACATTCCTGGCGACTCCACACTCTGAAACTCCCAGAAGACCAATTGACTCCACTGGTAGAAGACCTTGAACTAATTGACCAGACACAATGACCTCTTTCTTGATTTACAAACATGATTCCAAGGATACAACGAAGATATGCCCCAATGAGTAGAGATCATATCCCTGGGTTTCCACATAAGATGCCCCAGGTAAATTGGGATGACAACCTGCCTGTTTTTCAAGGTGAAAATTTTGATGACCCTCTATTACATCTCATCAAATTTCATATACATGTATCGAGGTTGAAATTTGAATGGCATGAAGAATGCCTAATGAAAATGTTCATGTTAACATTAGAAGGAAAAGCTAGGGATTGGTATGAATGCTTAAGATCTAGTAGTTTGTTTTCTTTAAGAGACCTTGAATATGTGTTCTATGAGAACTATAAAGAAAACACTACATCTTTATCATTGGGTGCAATATATTATGATCCATCACAAAAAATCACCCAACACATTATAGATAATGAGGAAGCTTTGGAAGAGATGCATCCTGAAGATCTTTTAACAGCCATTCATGAGTTTAATCTCCTATTGAAAAATTTTAAGAACATAGATGAATCAGTTGAGGAAGAGATGATCCAAGAAATAATGGAAATTCCTCAAGATATCCCTGAAAACTCAAAAATCGATTCATCATCCCTTGTAGTTGAGGCTCGAGAAGACATCCAACCTCAAAATTAGTCTTCACAGGAGACAGAGAACTGTTGTACTCATGTTCAAAGGAACATAGAAACATCCTTCCCTTTGACAGAAAAGGAGATAGATCAGAGTATTTATAAATAGTAAGTCTCTGAAAATTTTTGCAAAACAAACATTCTTGCCCATTCACATAGAGAAATTTTTTGTACAGATTTAGAAAGTTCTTTTATGGATCAGAATGAAGAAGGACCTACTGACATCCCAATATGTTTGACTGATGAAAATTTTTATCCTAATAAATTTTCAAACTTCAATCAGTCTTATGATGATGATGATTTCCAAGCATAAACTAATCATGCAGGGCAACCAACATTTGATTGGTGTTATGAGTTTCACCGTCATCAGCTTGAAAGCCGCAATCATCCTTTTCGATCCATCATAAAAAGCTTTCACTTTATTGGGAATCAGCAACCTTTCAACTCAGAAGGTGAAGAGAAGAGTAATGAAGAAATTTTTGAGCAAGAGGAAACAATTGAATACACCCCCACTCAAGAATATAATAACCTCTTCACAGAGTTCAGCCCACTGAATCCAAGCATACCAGGGATACAAGAGGACAACACTGCCAAATATGATGAGTCCTCTAGTTCAGATGATGATGAAGAAAAGGGAGAGAAACAAATAGAAGACTATCCTACTGTGGATATACCCTCTTTTCAAGAAGAAACTTCTCCTATCATTGATATCAATCTTCCATTTAAAGAACCTGAATTTATATCAGAAGCAAACATAAATTTAGAGAAAGAAGATATTTCACTATTTTCTATTATGCAGGTTAAGGATGATGATGCTTCCAAACAACTTTCTGAAGATATGCTCCTCAAAGCTGAATTCTTGGAAGCAGACAATCTACCAGACATGGAGGGCCAAAAAGAAGAGAATCTTCATCTTTTCTTTGTTGATCCTATGGAAGAGTGTGTGGAAATCCCAACTGGCTCAAATTATCAAGTAGTGCTCCTTTGCAAGAGCCAGAGACATGAAAAGATGCCACCTTCTGTGATGGCCTTGATATTGAAGGTTAATCTTCAATATGATCTATGGATACCTCTGACAAGCAGCCAGAGTTTCTACTTCTTCTTGACATTAATCAGCTGGCTCCATTAGCATTTTTGTATCATATCATAAATGTAAATACTCCATGTTTAGAATAGGTTAGATAGGAATCTCAATAAAGCTCAGTTCTGAGCATGTAGTTAGTTGTTGTTTTCTGCTTTGAAGAAAAATCAAATATTCAAAACTACAAAAACAAATAAAAAGAAAAGAGGGCAGATTGTAAAACAAGAAAGGTATAGCCCCATACCAAAAAAGAGAAACAATTCTGAAAGTGTGCAAGCTTAAATGCCACTCCTGAAAACCACACTTCTAGTTAGTCAAACAACCTAATCTTGACTAATTAGTTTTAAATTTTCTGCTGATAGGGTAGTGAATGTGATTTGCCAAAATATTTAATCTTGGCTTATCAGTAGATTGTTTAGGATAGAAATTAAAGGTTCAAACATGTTCAAAATCTGAACCTAAGGTTTCAAAAAGAAATGACTCAAATCTGTTTTATTTTTTCTGAGTCAAAAAGAAGTAAATCTGGTTCTAATTAGCTCGAAATCTGAACCAGAGAGCAAGGAAGAAACAACTCACATAAGAGTCAAAACAGAGCTTTAAAAAGAGAAGGCCATGATAAGAAACTTTCAGATCTTAAGCCTTCCACTTTTGTTTTAAATTTTCTGCAAAATAAATGTCTATGTGCAGCTTGTTTTTATGCCATAGATCACAGCAACTCAAACATCTTAATCTTGACTTGACTTTTTTTAAATTTATGTTTTAGAATTTAGAGAATAAAAAATTTGTTAGACTATTTAATCCTAACAGATTGATAGAATAGGTAGAGAATCATATGGGCTCAACTATTTAATCTGAGTCCATGGAGAAATAAGGAGTAGAAATAGATTAGATTTCCTACTTCCAAAAGAATAAAATGTTGTGAAAAGAGTTTGCCAATCCAAGCGCACTCTGATGAAGAAAAAATGCTAGATCAGTAGGATTGGGTAGGTAGAAAGTTTGTATTGATGAAGGCCCATTGTTTTCATAGCTGCTAATATGTTTTCAGAGAATATCATCCCATCATAGGAAGGGCAGCCCAATGGATCAGGCACAAGTTAGCCTCTCAGAGAACATAATGGATGTGGCATAGGTTAGCCTCCCAGAGAATGCAAGTCTGAAGTTCTTGATGCCTTCAAGAAGGCATCATCCCCAAGTGGAGCCACTGTTAGCCATCTATAATATTTGATTATAGAAAAAGGTGGCTAAGAATTTTTGAGCCTTCAAAGAACAAATTTTATTACTAAAAAGTGTTGGCTCTTGAAGACTCTTGAAGGCCTCATGCCTCTGTCCAAAATATTCATTGCTGTTCCCATTTTATACTCAGAAATTCTGCTGATTTCATGAGAAAAGACTGCTAAGAAACCATCATTTTGCCCCCTTCTCTCACTCAAAAATAACCTTCATTTTCTCCCCTTTTTCTCCATAAAAATCCTTTGTTTTCATGATTTCTCTTCTTCCCTTCATAAAAATCACTCTTACAAGGCTAAAGACTCACTCTTTAACCATACCGAAACCCCCAAAATACATTAAAAACCTTGAAAATTTCATGAAAAATACATGTTTTTGCATAAGGCTTAAGCCCCCTTGGGCTGAGTTTCAAAAACCACTTCCCCCACATGCCCACACCCTGTAACCCAAGCGCTAAACCTATCTGGCACTTACCTTATCGGAAAGTTTCGAATGCACAAGTCTTTCCCATGTTCCGAAGTTTCCGATGCGATTGACTTTGTATTGGAAAAATCCGATGCGTTTAGCCTTTATATAACTATACCGTGGACCCACCTTCGTGCTTAAAACCTTATGAAAACCCATTCCCGATCCGCTTTTTCCTTTGTAAAACCCAAAAACCCACTTTTTCAAAGTTTTGGTCTAAAAAACCAAAGTCACGTGTTAATATAAATGGTTAGATTGAAAAGAGCCGATCGCGCAATCGCATCGGAGAAATCCCATGGGTTGATTAAAAAGACCCACATCAAACTTTCTGATGTGATTGGGTCTTATATATGTTAAACTCCCCCCCACCTTTTGTTTCATATGACTTTCACCTGGGACCAAGCGTCGAAGTCTCAAAGTGCTCAATCGCATCGCAATATTTCAAATAGGTTGATTGAAAGACCAACCCGAGGCTCCGATTGCGATTGGCTCCTTTTGAATATATAAAGCCCCAGTCCCATTGTATTTCATATATCCAACGGCCCCGCAGTCGGGCGCCTATCCACCTTATATAAATATTCTGTCCTGATCCATAAAAAACCTTTGTTTTTATTTTAAACTTTGGGTTTTATATATTATAAGGGTTTTTTCTGCCAGTTCGTTTCAAAGCTAATCCCTGCCGTTGATCAATAGCCGATCAAACGACCAGCGTTCAATTGCATCACATTTCTTAGATCGCATCGCATTTCTCAATCGCTGCATTTGTTTTCACCGGAATTCAGGTCCCCGATTCGCTCCACGAGTAGTTGATGCGGTCCTTGGATCAGCGACCGCCAACAATACGCCTCTTCCTCTTGCGATCGCGTAATCCCACTTGATTTCCCCTTATAACGTCCCTTTCTCCTCCGCGATTGCGATCTTGGTTCAGGTACGGGCCCGGTCCGTGTCCGGATCGAATCAGGTACTTTCGCCTTTTCTTCTCTGCCTCTCCTTTTGCCCTCTTCTCATGATTATTTGTGTCTCATTTTCTGGTCTCTGTTGTTCATTCACATTTAATTGTCAACCAGGATTTGTAAACTGATGAAGTGAAATGTACCATATGTACCTAGGTGCTTGTTTCCTAGTGCGCCTAGTGCGTTGTGTGTAGTGTTTTGTGATGTTTTGGTCTTCTATGTTGATTTATGATGTTTTTGGTCTTTTGAAGTTTTGTGTTACAATGGAAATGTCTAGAAAACTAATGAAAAGAAATTGGTGGTCAAGAACACAGTTGAGCCTAATGTATGGAATGGCAAATGTAATCAAAAACACTGAAGCAACATCTAAACTATGACTGAATAGAAACAAGAGCTTAATGATGACTTCTTAAACAAATGACAAAAACTAGACTTTGAGAAATGATCACTTAAATATGCAAGTTTTCTAACTAGATAATTAGACACTAATCATGATGCAACATTCTATTCTAAGCTCATCTATTCCATGACTAATTCCTAGTTCTATTCTGCAATTTTCAATTGAAGGTCGGAGTCTATTCTCCAAGAGTTATTGGTTTCTTTTCAGGGTAGTTCTGTTGAGGAAGAGCTCTGTTTATGGTGAGGAATTTGCAGAGATATTTCAGACCTTGTAATGATGTTATCTTCTGTTCCTAAAGTTATGGATCACTGATGGTTTTTAGAACAAAAAGATATTTGTAAATAATGAAGGCTGTCTTAGGAATCCTATCAACTAAAGTGATCTACTGTGCAAAGGGTGACAGTGTGACTATGAGATATGAGTGCAATGAATTGATTTAAACATGAGCTTCTAAACTAGAACAATGTTAAACCATAAGCCATCATCAAACTTTGAAACGAAGTAGCTGGACATGAATTAAATGCAAAATGAAATTCCGGAGCATTCTAATTAACATGCACTATTCTATGAAGTTACACAATCGGTTTGTTCATCATGAGGGATATTTTGGAAGAGTTCCTTCTTGTGGAAGAGGTAGAACAATTTTGACTGTGGACTTGTATGCAATTGAAAGCAAATGAACTGAAAGCAAATGAAACTAAGTTTTCACATCACAGTCATATCTTGAACTTCTTAAAGATGTCTTGGAAGAATTTCTTCTTGTGGAAGAGTGATTAGGACAAGTGCAACTATGATAGTGAAGACTAAAAACTACAACTAATTCCTATGTTACTATAGTTATTCATCATTCATTGTTATGATATGTTGGAAGAATGTCTTCTTGTGAAAGAACTGGAATGAATATAACTACAGTATCTAGTTAAAAACAAATACAACTCCTATCCTACAGTACCATAGTCATTAAACATTCATCGTTTTAATTTATTGGCAAAGTGTCTTCTTGTGGAAGAACTGGAACGAATATGACTACGGTAGCTAGTTAAAAACAAATACAAATTTAACTCCTATCCTACAATACCATAGTCATTTAAACATTCATCATTTTAGTCTGTTGGAAGAGTGTCTTCTTATGGAAGAACTAGAATGAGTACGACCACAGTATATAAAACACAACAACTACTAATTCAATATGCAGAACGTAAAGACAGCTAGGAAAAACTTATCTAGTTTACGCTAAGGAAATCCGTTCAAGGGGCAGGGGCCCTCTACCACTTGACGACATTCGTCTTCACAATTAAATCACGCCTTCAAGATAATTTTTTCTGTTCCATTAACGATGCAATAGTTTGAACATAATGTATGTGAACGTAACCGAGTTTTCACAAAAATCTGGCCGACAAAATCTAATAAAATTTCTAACTAAGCTCTCGGCCTACTCAGAGTTTATAAAGTAAATGCAAGTAACAATAATTACAATAATTTGAGGACGATGTCTTTCCTTGTCCAAATCATCTTAGGAGTCTTTGAGGTGGCTGCGTGAAGCAGAAAAGACACCTGGACTGAGACAGTCCTAGTAGGAGTCTTCCTTCACAAATGTGTTCCCACGTGCATAACCGTACCCAGAATTCATTTCCTCTTCCATGACGAGCAACACACCATGTAGGCACGACGTGGATCATGCCCATATGCGTTTTTCCTCAATAGGCCACCTGGAACATGCTCAAACATAAAGGTAGCTGCAGAATCGCCGGTTAGCTACAGAATGCCTGCATTCTGCAGCTAGTTCCGGTCAAAATGCTTAACAATGGCAACAATCACAAAATTCAACAAGTCAGTCATGTAAACCATTCTAGAAGTAATTTTAACTATTTTTATTGATCAATTGGGTTTAAAATGGAAATGGACAAGGAAAAAATGAGGTAAAATGAGGTGAAGGAAAGCACAAATTTGAGGCTCAACATACCCCCACTGTTGTCTCTTTGCATGTCCTCATGCAAATTATCCTATGAATTCTGAGGCTTCTGCAAGGACATCTAATCCCCTTCTTCTCCTTTGTCTGAAAGCTAGAGGCCTTCTGGGTTTCCTGATCACCAGTTTGAACCTGAGGTTTGTGAGTGCCCTGATCAACTTTTTGTTCCTTGTCTTCATCTTCTCATTGGTCCTCTCCACTTTGTCTATATGCAGGGATAAGGTTGAGTTCATGTCGGTCTTGAGCTTGATTTGATCTTTGAGAATTTCATTCTCATTTTTTATGTGTCTATTCAACAATTCCAACTCATACCTATCCCTCCTCAATATATCAATTTCAGTTAGTGGAGGACTGGGGGTTCTCTCTTCTCTTTCTGAAGCTTTTCTCTCTAAAGTTTCCACATAATCATAGATTTCCTGTTGAGCAGGATCAATCTCAGGGGTGCCTTCATAAAAATCTTCATCATCATACTCTTCCATAGATGTTTCTTCATCTTCAATATTTATTACCCCTGTTTGTTTGATTGATGTTTCCTTCAGTTTTCCTTTTAATCTGTGGCTTCTCCTAAGTTGAGAGGAACCCTCCCCTTTTTCTATAACAGATTCCTTGATTACCTTCTCTGCCTTGAGTTGACTCTTGATTCTAGTCAACTTCTCCAAAATGACTTCTTCACTGCTTTCTTGAACCGGTTTGTCAATTTTACCTTTTGGGGTCCTCCATCTCCTACTTCTCTTTGTGGCCTGTGGTTCAGGTGATAGTTCTTTTGCTTCCTCAAAATGATTTCTTATTAAGAAATCATCCCATGTATCATTTGATTTAGATAGATGATGCTCAATTAAAATTTTGACTAACCCATGATGATACAGGGTTGTTTCCAAAAACTGAACTCTTCTCTGAACACAAGAAGCTATTTTCTTCAGACTTTGATACAAGAAATATGGTAAATTCAAATCTTCTCCTAGAAAATGCAACATTAGTCTCATATGGTAGACATAAAATGTCCCATATCTACCCTCACATGTAACAAATTTTTGTAAAAGTAGTATATTCCTCCATTTGCTCTTCAATGCTGTACTGGGAATTCCCTTCTTGAACACACTAACATCCATGTTTGGTGATTTTAAGATTTGTTTCCATGAGTCATTATGGAATTCCCTATTTTTAAACCATCTTTCCCTAGCTCTGGATAATCCTGTAGCCTCTGCTATAAAAACTTCATTAACAGTAAACTTAACATCTCCTATTTCAACCTCAGTGCCTTGGAATGATCTAGCAAATGTTTTGGTAACTTCCTTATGACAACCATTAAACTTTTCCAAGAATTGGAGCCATCCTATTTGTTGTAGCATCTCCTTGCATTGTGGATAACCTTCTAAATATTTTGATCCTATAGGCTCAATCCTTACGATGAAACCCATGATTTTTCACTATCGATTAACACTCTTCTCTATCCACAAAACAATGGCTTTTACTTTCGGATTAAAATGGCTTCAAGCTCTAAATAAAAATGGCTTCAATTTTGGAAGAACATACCCTTGAAATAGCTACAGTCTTAAAAATCTCTGGTTTGTATGCCTCTGTTTGAAAAATGCCTTCGAATCCTCGGACTGATGTACTTCTGTTGAACTTTGGAATGATATGGAAGCAATTTCAATTTTCGAGCTAATGTGTCTCTGATAGACAATGGTAGATGATTTCAAATTTCTTTTTGTGCAATACCTCTGTCTTTGGTAACAGAAGACTTCAAACTCAATCACTGAAAAACGCTTATGTTTCTAGTAACACCAGACTTCAAACTCAACCTCTGTCTCTGATAGCAAATGGTATGCTTCAAATTCAACACTACAGCCTCTCTGTCTCGGGTAACAACAACTTCAAAACCAGTCACTACCACACCTCTGTCTTTGGTAATAACAGACTTTAAACTCAATCACTACCACTCCTCTGTCTTTGGTAGCAAAGTCTTCAATTTTAGCACCTCTGTCTTCTGGTAGCAACAGGCTTTAAACTCTACACGGCCACAATTCTGTGTTGACAGTGAAAATGCTCCAAACTGTGTTCTCAGTGATATGCTCTCTGTTCATTGAGTTCTCACACCGTTATGCTTCCAATGTACCTCTTCTGTTCTGCCCCTGATGATAATAATGCTTCTGCCTTCGGAATGGAATACTGGCTACGGAATGACGTTATGGCAAATGGTCACGGCATAGAGTGGTGGAGTGAGGTGGAGGATTGCATTAATGATTTGAGGAGACGGCGGAGGATTTACGACGGCGGGAAAAATCTTCATCATTAAAGAACTTGGTTAAGAGTCGTGGGAATTTCAAATGATTTGGCCGTTCCACCGCTCAAATGCTATTGGATAGAAAATTTGAATTGGAAGATTTAATACAAAGTCTGTAGAGGGTTTTGTTTGGTGTTTGATCAATAAAATAATTAAAACAACTTTTGAATAATCCACAACTAAACTATGCTAAATTTTCATGAATTGCCATCGTAATTTAAATTTGTTACCTCTGCCCTTTATTTGATGTTTGTGTAGCCTTTGTCTTCTCTGCTCATCTTTGGAGGAATCTTTCACAATTTTCTTGATATTTTTGATTCATGAATTCACTGGATCACTTTGTTGTAATTCTGATGTCTGCTGGTTGATGCCTTCAGGGTTTATAGCTTCCAAAAAGACTGTCGGGCTGCAGAAAAGGTGATCAGCTGCAGAATGTCCACTGAGCTGCAGAATGTTCCTGTAGAACACTTCAAACATGAAAATGAAATGTTTCTGGAGGATGGGTGAAATGTTTATGAAAATGAATGAAAATAGATGATGGATTATGAAGTGGATAATGGAATAAGAATGGATTCAGTTCATGGAATGAAGGAACATAAGGGCTGTACTGCAATTCATGGCATATTTTTATTCACTTGCAGCAAGATATCAAATTCTATGTTTTGACATGAAAATGAAGTGAATGGAAGATGGAGTGAAATGAATGGAATGGAATGGAGTGAAATGTGAATGATGGATGAGATGAAGTATGGATGGATAAGTGAATGGAGTGAGATGAAATGAATCATAAGTACTATGGCACTGAACTTATGATTTTTATACCAGCTGCTTAGAAACAAAAATGGGAAAAGTTAGAGTGTCAGAGAGACTCTGATTTTCACCCTATCTTTTCTGTATAAACATGCCAATCAGTGATTGGTTTTCATGTTTATACCTTTATTTTTATTTTTTTATTTTTTATTTATTTATTTATTTATTTATTTTTTTTTTTTCAAAAGAGAAATGCTTCAGAAAATTCAATCAAGTTGGTGAAGAAGAGAGACTCTTCTTCATTAACTTCACATCATTGTCTTCTTGGAACTTCTTGACAAACTCTTCTCTTGAGAGTGGCTTGTGGTATAGCTTCAGTCTATGACCATTCACAAGAAAAGTGACCTCCTCTTCATCTATAGTTATGATTTTTACTGCCCCATTATCAAAAATTCGAACAATTTCATATGGCCCAAGCCAATGTGTCTGAAATTTCCCTTGAAAATCCTTGAATTTTGAATCAAACAAGAGAGCCCAATCACCCTCTTTAAATTTCTTCTCTTTGATGTACTTGTCATGCCATCTAGCCCTTTGATGTTGGACTAGACTTGTTTTCTGAACTGCATCTTGTTTGATCTCATCCAATTCATTAATTTGCTCCAGTCTATGCTTCTGTGCCTCTGTTAGATCAAGTCCTAGCTGAACTGCCATCTTGAATGTTTGGATTTGGAACTCTATAGGAAACAAAACTTGCTTTCCATAAACAAGCTCATAAGGAGTATGGCCTGTTGTGTTTCTCCATGTAGTTCTATAGGCCCACAAGGCTTCAGGAAGCCTATCTACCCAATCTCTTCTATGTAGATGAACAGTCTTTGTTAGGATTCCTTCAATGACTTTGTTAGTGGATTCCACTTGACCATTTGCTTGTGGATGATAAGGAGTAGATGTTATATGTCTGATTTTGTACTTCTCCATCATTTGCTCCACTAGCCTTGATGTAAATTGAGCTCCTTGATCCGTAACAATTTCCCTTGGGACACCAAAACGAGTAAAAATATCCTCAAAAAGAAAAGTAACTACAGATGATTCATTAGCAACAAGTAATGGTTTAGCTTCTACCCACTTAGTAACATAATCAGTGCAAACTAATATGTATTTCTTTTGTCTTGATGGAGGACTAATAGGTCCTACAAAATCCAAAGCCCATTTTTCAAAAGGTTCAATGTGTACCTGAGGTTGTAATGGCATCTCACCTGAAGGAGAAGGTTTCCCTACCATTTGGCAACTGTCACACCTTTTGACATACTCCCTTGCATCTTTAAACAAAGATGGCCAATAATATCCTAAGTTAAGGATCTTATAGGCTGTCCTCTTATCTGCAAAGTGTCCGCCACAAGGTTCATCATGACATGCCTTGAGAATTTCAGGCATCTCATCTTCACGAACACATCTTCTAATAATCAAATCTGGACCTGTCTTGTACAACTCATTAGCGACCCATGAATATCTTGCACTATCATTAATGATTTTTCTTTTATCCCTTGCATTCATAATTGAAGGAAACTTTCCTGAAACTAAATAATTAGCAATATCGGCAAACCATGGAGTTTGAGTAGAAACTGCAAAAAGATATTCATCAGGAAATTGATCTTCAACCGGAGTGTCATCTTTGATATTTTGAATTCTAGACAGGAAGTCAGCCACAATGTTTTGTTTTCCAGGCCTATCTAGAATAGTAATGTTGAATTATTGCAATAATAAAAACCATCTTATAACTCTACCATTAGTGATTGATTTATTCATTAAATATCTAATGGCAGAATGATCAGTGTGAATAAAAGTTTCATAGCCTGTTATATAGTGTCTAAATTTGTTAATGGCATGAACAACGGCTAAAAACTCTTTTTCAGTTACAGTATAGTTTAACTCTGCAGGAGTCAAATTTTTACTGATATAATAGATGGCATAGGGAATTAAATCTTTTTGTCCCAATATTGCTCCTAGAGCTGTATCGGAAGCATCTGTCGAGATATGAAAAGGTAACTTCCAGTTAGGTCCCCTTAATATAGGTGCTTCAGAAATTTTGGTTTTCAGGGTTTCAAAAGCTAACTGGCAATCAGAAGTCCAGTTAAATTCACAATCTTTGGTGAGTAATTTGAAGAGAGGAGATGCTATTTTGGTGAAGTTTTCTATAAATCTCCGATAGTACCCCGTAAATCCTAGAAAACTTCTTACATCTCTTTGACAACTTGGAATGGATAAGTTAGAAATAACTTCAACTTTCGCTTCATCAACTCTAATCCCATCCCCTGAAATGTGGTGCCCTAAAACAATACCTTCAGTGAACATCATAAAACATTTTTCATGACTAAGAGAAAGGTTTGCTTCTTGACATCTTTTTAAGACTTTTTCCAAGTTTTCTAAAGCCTCTTCAAATGTATCCCCATAAAATGTAAAATCATCCATGTACACCTCTACACAGTCATGTATTAGATCAGAAAAAATTCCTAATACTGCCCTTTGGAATGTTGCAGGTGCATTGCACGATCCAAATGGCAATACTCGGTAGGCATAGGTACCCCAAGGACAAGTAAATGTGGTTTTATCTTGGTCTTCAAGTGCTACTTGGATTTGATTGTAACCACTAAGTCCATCCAGGAATGAAAAGTACTTTTTACCTGCTAATGTATCTAATACTTGATCTATGAAAGGTAAGGGAAAATGGTCTTTAAGAGTAGCTTTATTCAGTTCTCGATAGTCAACACACACCCTCCATTTTCCATTTTTCTTAGGCACAATCACCAAAGGAGAAACCCACTGACTATCTGAAATAGGATAGATGAAGTTAACATTTAACATTTTTTGTAATTCTTCCTTGACAATTTCCCTAAGATTTGGATTCATCCGTCTTTGAGGCTGTCTGATTGGTTTGCAATTTGCCTCTATATAGATGTGATGAGTACAAGTCTTGGGACTTATCCCTTTCATGTCAGTGTATTCCCATGCATATGCAGAAGAATGTCTCTGTAATACTTTGACTAGTTCTTCTTGTTGAGATTTTTCCAGATTTTTGTTTATGTTCAAGGTTTTACCTGGAAAAATTTCACTTGTAGAACTGCCAGATTTGTCCATAGAATGAAGAGACATCTGTCTAGATGACAAGAACTCAATATTGGATTTCTCTTGAAATGATTCTTGTTTGTGCTCTGGAGAAGATTCAAAATTTTCTAGAGTATTCAGAATTTGATTATCTTCACTAATTTCTGAAATTGTGAAGAGTTGTTGCAAATATTCTTCATCCTCTATCCATTGAGTGTCATCTAGATCTGTAATTGTCCTAGCTGGAGGATATAAAGTGAATTTCTTTGTTGAACTTCCATCAGAAATATACATATCACTGGACCTACAACTAATAAAAGCATCAGCTGTAGCCAACCAAGGTCTTCCTAGTATGACAGGATGGCCTCCTAGATTATTCTTGGGTGTCAAGATCATGAAATCCACAGGGTACTCCCAAGAGTCTAGGGACACTGGAATGTCTTCTATTACCCCATCTGGTCTGATCACAGATCTATCTGCTAATTGTAATAGTGTGGGTGTAAAGAGAAGATTAGGAAGTTTCGGTTTGTCCATGATTTGTCTACTCATGATATTTATTGCTGCTCCTAAGTCAATGAGTGTGTTTTGAATTTCAATTCCATTGATGTGAATTTTGACAACTGGATTTCCTGGGTCAAGGTACTTTGGAATAGTAGTCTTACCCATCATAATGTCTGCTATTTGTCCTACAAGTTGAATTTTCTTGGTTTCTCTTATTCTTTTCTTTGTTGTCTTCATACTCAACTCCTTTATTGTTTTGGCTAAAATTGGGATTTCCTTGATGGCTTGCAATAATGGAATTTTAATGCAAACATTTCTCAATTCATCCAAAAAATCATAATTAGGCACCATTATTTGTTTTTATACACCTTTGTCAATTTGTAATCTTTCCGGAAAGGGAGGTATAGAAGTAGATGTGGATGGTTGCTCTAATACTGGAGTTGGGCTTATTGGATCTTTTTGTTTCAGTTTTTCAATGTTTTGGCCTTGAAAGGATGTTTCTTCTTCAAGACTTTTATTAACCCGTAGGGAGTCTTCCTCAGAATTATCTTGTTCTTGTATGATCACAGAAGGTTTCCTCTTCTCAAGTATCCTTCCAGACCTAAGTTGAACATCACTAAGGTCTAGAGGAGTAATTAAATAAGTTGGAAATTGTTGTCCTTCTATCGTATATGTATTCTGAGGATTCTTATTATTGGGGTTTGGTATGGGCTGAGCTGGTAATTGATTGGATTTTTGAGGGAATGGTAATGGAAGTGGTTGATTTTGATGAGGTTGGTTCAGATGATGTTGTTGAGAATTTTGTTGAAAATTTTGTTGAAGATTTTGAGAAAAATTTTGTGGATATGGCGGATAGGATGGTGGATACTGATAATATGGAGAGTATCTTCCATAGGGACCTTGTGATCCTTGTGCCCAAGCTTGAGATTGATTTTGAAATTGGGGCCAAGGTTGCTGCCAAGAATTCCAAGGTGGAGGTTGATTCTACATTTGATCATGAAAATCACAGAGGTAGATCCACCACGAAGATGTTGAGAATACAATTAAGAGATTGTGGAGATACGTAGGAGTTTCTTCTTGAAAAACGACCTTGAATGAGGAAGAAGGGCAATTCTTGGTCTCATGTTTCTCGAAACAAAAACACGGAGTTTCTACAACTTTTGCATCCAAGGGCACTCTCTCAAGGCATGTTTCTTCCTACATTTGGGACAAAAAGATTGCAGAGGCATCGGTTAAGCCTTTTGCTTGTTTTGTATCTTGAGGAGTGTCTGACATTCACTAAGACTCTAAGATGTCGATTTAAAATCATGACATGTGTCCTATTTAAGTCTACTTACTGTCCCAGAAGCAGATTTACTTGCTCTTGCAAGAGCAGGATCTCTTGGACCTTTGACAGTTTTGGATTTCCCTCTGGAAAGGTTGATACGTAACTCAGATATTTCAGGTAATGTGAGTTGTGATATATCCCCTTTTCCCATCATGTTAAGGATATCCAACCATTCATCCCTAATGGTTTTCAACAAAAAAGCTTTTAAAGTGTCTTGATCTAGGTTTTCCATTTGTGCCCTTTTTATGTTGTATTTAAATCTTTCCAACAAATCTTCTAAGTTTTCATCTTCTTTTTGTAACATCTTGAACACTTCTTCCTTATGATTAACCGGCATACAATAATCCAGGTATCTCTCTAGAAATGCTTGTTTCATGTCTTCCCATGTCCTAATGGAACTACTGCTTAAGCTCATAAACCACTTCAATGCTGCTCCTTTCAGAGTTGAAGGAAATAATTTCAATTTTTGGGCATCTTGAAGGTAGTCATAAGTCCTACACAGTGCTTCAAATTCGAATAAGAAAGTTTCAGGATCCTCAGTTTTAAGTCCATAGAAGTTCGGAAGGACAGAAGGTGAAATGTTTTTAATGGTTGTATTGGTTTCTCCATCAAGTATAGGGAACCCAAAAGAGCTTCCTGTTCTACCCCTTCCTCCATCTGCACCTCTACCTCCTCTTCCTCCTTCTCCTCTACCTCTACCTCTACCTCCTCCAAATAATGTGTTTTCTCCATTAACAACTCCTCCTCCTCCTTCTTCTGCCATGGTTGACTCTCCTGTGGAAGTAGAAAGATTTGTATCCTCAACAAAAATTTTTGGATCCTCTTCTATGGCAGGTTCAATGGATGAAGTGGAAGGTTTCTCTAATGGAATAGGTGACCTTAGATCTTCTAGAAGTCCAGGATCAGTAAAGGATGGAATATGGGTTTGAGTTGAAGGTGTACTAGTTCTAGATCTGGATGAAACAAGTGGTGTTCTAGATGTCAAACTTCTGCCTCTGTTGCTTATAAATCTTCCTCTTGAATCTCTCTCCCTACGCATAAAATTGTTTTTGGATGCTAAGAAACAAAGGTTACCTAGTTTTCACTTCCCCGGCAACGGCGCCAAAATGTTGTGTCTCAATCTAGTCTCCTAAACTGAGTTCATTTAATTGTCAACCAGGATTTGTAAACTGCCGAAGTGAAATGTACCATATGTACCTAGGTGCTTGTTTCCTAGTGCGTTGTGTGTAGTGTTTTGTGATGTTTTGGTCTTTTATGTTGATTTATGATGTTTTTGGTCTTTTGAAGTTTTGTGTTTACAATGAAAGTGCCTAGGAAACTAATGAAAAGAAATTTGTGGTCAAAAACACAGTTGAGCCTAATGTATGGAATGGAAAATGTAATCAAAAATACTGAAGCAACATCTAAACTATGACTGAATAGAAACAAAAGCTTAATGATGACTTCTTAAACAAATGACACAAACTAGACTTTGAGAAATGATCACTTAAATATGCAAGTTTTCTAACTAAATAGTTAGACACTAATCATGATGCAAAATTCTATTCTAAGCTCATCTATTCCATGACTAATTCCTAGTTCTATTCTGCAATTTCAATTGAAGGTCAGAGTCTATACTCCAAGAGTTATTGGTTTCTTTTCAGGGTAGTTCTGTTGAGGAAGAGCTCTGTTTATGGTGAAGAATTTGCAGAGATATTTCAGACCTTGTAATGATGTTATCTTCTGTTCCTAAGGTTATGGATCACTGGTGGTTTTCAGAACAAAAAGATATTTGTAAATAATTAAGGCTGTCTTATGAATCCTATCAACTAAAGTGATCTACTGTGCAAAGGGTGACAATGTGACTATGAGATGTAAGTGCAATGAATTAATTTAAACATGAGCTTAAGATGCTTCTGAACTAGAACAATGTTAACTATAAGCCATCATCAAAATTTGAAACGAAGTAACTGGACATGAATTAAATGCAAAATGAAACTCCGGAGCATTCTAATTAACATGCATTATTCTATGAAGTTACACAATCAGTTTGTTCATCATGAGGGATATTTTGGAAGAGTTCCTTCTTGTGGAAGAGGTAGAACAATTTTGACTGTGGACTTGTATGCAATTGAAAGCAAATGAACTGAAAGCAAATGAAACTAAGTTGTCACATCACAGTCATATCTTGAACTTATTAAAGATGTCTTGGAAGAATTTCTTCTTGTGGAAGAGTGATTAGGACAAGTGCAACTATGATAGTGAAGACTAAAAACTACAACTAATTCCTATGTTACTATAGCTATTCATCATTCATTGTTATGATATGTTGGAAGAATGTCTTCTTGTGAAAGAACTGGAATGAATATAACTACAATATCTAGTTAAAAACAAATACAACTCCTATCCTACAGTACCATAGTCATTAAACATTCATCATTTTAATTTATTGGCAAAGTGTCTTCTTGTGGAAGAACTGGAACGAATATGACTACAGTAGCTAGTTAAAAACAAATACAAATTTAACTCCTATTCTACAATACCATAGTCATTTAAACATTCATCATTTTAGTCTGTTGGAAGAGTGTCTTCTTATGGAAGTACTAGAATGAGTACGACCACAGTATATAAAACACAACAACTACTAATTCAATATGCAGAACGTAAAGACAACTAGGAAAAACTTATCTAGTTTACGCAAAAGAAATCCATTCAAGGGGCAGGGGCCCTCTACCACTTGACGGCATTCAACTTCACAATTAAATCACGCCTTCAAGATAATTTTGTCTGCTCCATTAACGATGCAATAGTTTGAACATAATGCTCTGTGTCTTCAAATACGTAACACAGAGTTTTCACAAAATCTAGCAGCAAATCTAATACAAAATTTCTAACTAAGCTCTCGGCCTACTCAAGAGTTTATAAAGTAAATGCAAGTAACAATAATTACAATAATTTAGGAATGATGTCCTTCCTTATCCAAATCATTCTAGGAGTCCTTGAGGTGGCTGCGTGAAAGAGAAAAGACACCTGGACTGAGACAGTCCTAGTAGGAGTCTTCCTTCACAAATATGTTCCCACGTGCATAACCGTACCCAGAATTCATTTCCTCTTCCATGACGAGCAACACACCATGTAGGCACGACGTGGATCATGCCCATATGCGTTTTTCCTCGAGAGGCCACCTGGAACATGCTCAAACATAAAGGTAGCTGCAGAATCGCCGGTTAGCTACAGAATGCCTGCATTCTGCAGCTAGTTCCGGTCAAAATGCTTAACAATGGCAACAATCACAAAATTCAACAAGTCAGTCATGTAAACCATTCTAGAAGTAATTTTAACTATTTTTATTGATCAATTGGGTTTAAAATGGAAATGGACAAGGGAAAAATGAGGTAAAATGAGGTGAAGGAAAGCACAAATTTGAGGCTCAACACAGATCTCCACTGTTGGATGTCTTCATCCAACGACCACGCTCTTTCCCCACCTTCTGAAGCAGTTAAGCCTAAAAAACGCAGGATTTTATAATTTTTGTTTGTTTTTTTGCAGGTTTGAATGGTTTTTCCATTATGATAAAGGAAAGCCGAAGGCAGGGAATGACGACTCCCACACCTTTGATTTATCAAAGGGAACCATCCGTCGGGCTCTATCCCATTGTCTCGTCGATGCTCTATCAGCGTTGATGCCGTAAAGACCTGCGCGGCCCTGCACATTGACAAGACACTGTTTTATTAAAAAAATAGTTAAAGAGTATCAGTTTTGAAGACATAGCACAACAGAATGAAGATTGAAGACAAATTTTGGAATTACGGCTAAGAATTCTTATCAAAAGCCTAATTCCCAGAATTAAAATACAGTTAAAAGAAATCATAAGTGTTTAAACAGGCAGGCAGCCCTCCACCACCACATTTGAGGAAAATTGATTCCTCATCTACCATAAATGCCACCTGTTGCCTCAAAGCATTCAAACAGAGGCTGAAATTATTGCAGAATCATATATTTTGCCTCAGTGCAGCCAGGGAGTTACTTCTGCAAGGAAATAAATGCAGAAATATCTGTAGAGTTACTCCAAACATTACGCAGAGCCTCGAAGTCAAATAAAGCTCCCACCGAGCTTTGATATTAATTGTAAAACAGTTAATACAGAGAACCACTTGTAAACTTCTTCATCGAGCCCCTCAAAAGGCCAAGAAGTATCGAATCTGTATTAATTTCCTTAAGAGATCTTTTATCAGATCTCACCTCCTCATCCTTCTATAAATACTTCTGTAGAAGATGAGAAACTGTTGGTTGCAGAACTTTGAAATACATTTAAGCTTAAACTTCTGATTGTAAATAGTATTCACTAGCCCTTGGAGCTCTGCTTGTGATAGATACATTAGGCTGAGATGAGTAGATGATTGCTAAACTCAAGCATTAGACTTAAAGCTGTAACTGGTTTGGAGCATCAATACAAGATGATTTATGGGATCCTGGTCTATGTTGACGGTGATGTTTCTCTAATTGTAACTTGTCATTTTGTTTCTGTTTTCACTGTGTTTCATATTCTCTTATAAAGAACAACATGCATAGAGTTAGGATTTACTATATAGCAGTGACCTTCTCTGACTAAAAATCTTTATATATATGTTTTCTTCCAATCTGTGTTATTTGAGAATGATTTAATTCAGTTTAAGCATAGGAATGCTGGCGTTCCCTCGTCTTATTGTCTTAGCTGAATATTTTTCTTGAATGTTATGTTCAGTATTAGTTAAGTAGAGATGAACTATGGAAGATATGGTGTGCCCTGATCCTAGTTTTATTTCCAAAGGCTGTCTAAATATTTCCCTTGGAATGTGTGAAAAGCTGGCTAGTTTAGAAGTACTTACCATATCTTAGGCAATTATGTGTTACCTTTGTGTTGGTCTTGAAAGTAACCAAGTAGAGCAGAGCTAGGAGAGGATTTGTGGTGAGCCCGACCCGCTAGTTTCTACTCCAACAGTTGCCTTTAAGTTTCCCTTTTGTTTTAAGATGTTTTCTATTGAAAGTGTATCAAAGGCTAGCTAGTTTAAAAGTACTTACCAGATCCTAGTTTGCTTTTATGTTCTTCTCAAGTGTTTTTCAAAGGCTGGCTAGTTTAAAAGTACTTACCAGATCCTGGGCTGCTCTTTGTTCTGCATCTGTTTTAATTTTCCTTCTTGTTGTATCATTTCATTCCATAAATAAAACTTCAAAGAGATCCTTAGACATAGATGACTTTCCCCATGGACCACTCTTGCCTCTTGCTGTCCCAATTAAATCCTATTATGAATCCATAGCCTAATGGACTAAAACCTGCAATTATCTATCTTTTTGGCCGAAGTTTACTCTGATTGCTTGCAACTTCTCACCTTTGAAACTCTTTGCATTCAGGAATTTCCACCTCAAACAGTAATCATGCTCAACCATCCAAAAACAAACAAAACCCTTGGCCTTCATAACTAGCCTAATATCATAACCCCAAACTTCAAAGACAAATCCATCTTTGCACTAATTGGAGAGATCCCTCTCCAGATTCAGGAGGGCTAGATCCTAGAATCCCAAAGTGGTTGAAATGATGTTGTTTCTGTGATCGGACTTTGCCAATCTTGCTGATTACAGATCCCTAACACTTGGCAAGGCAAGTTACCTTTTTTCCAAGCTTGCAATGCTTGAAAATCATCAACTAGCCTAAAATAGTCATTTTCAACATTGAATTTAGCCTTCAGACTTTTCTGCACAATTCTGCCCAGGTGTCGTGCTGTTGGGTCACTCAGGTCGCTCGGGTCACTTGCTGCCTATGAGTTCAGAGTTCACCCCGAGCACACTATGTGTACAAATCGCTTCCCAATGGTATGGTTAGTTCCGGCCCATTAATACGCACCTGGTGCACTTCGTCACACTCAAATCTGATCAGCGGTCGGTTCAAAACACGTCCTGAACTGAAGTTCAGCCTTGCTGTGGACACCCTGCCCCACCTGACCTGACCTGTGGATTCCCTGTGGTACTGTTCCACGTGCAAATCCTGCACAACGCTTGACTCGACTCGCACCCTGCGTTCCGCTCACAACTGTGGATTTCACCAACGAGCTGTTGGTGAAGCTCAACCCTTCTTGAATGCTCTACGCTCGAATGCTTTTCTCGCACTTTGAACTTGGATGCTATGATCCTTGGATGATTTTACAAATTCATCCACACGCCATTTTATACACATGTGTGTGTAAGGCGTGGGTCACTCGGTGAACCCAAGACGACCCACCCATTCATCTGTTTTAATACGTTTAACCTGTATAACATCGGTTTGCCAACTCCAATACGTTGGCTTCTCCAACTTTATTACAGTGCGACGTTTTGGCCATTAACGTTGCATTTCCAACGACCATTTCCGGCTATGTGCGACGCACCTGTTATGTCACACGCCCGCGCTTGGCCATCGCTACATGTCTGCGCCTCTGCGGTTATGGTGCGACGATACGCCCATAACATCACAAGGCACCTGAACTCCATCAAACACCCTGATGGATGCGCTCATTGTATTGAACGCGCCTCATGAAGTGTGGGCCTTACACACCTGATCACCCTCTATTTAAGAACTGATGAACCACACTAAATATATAATACATTAAAAAATATTCATATATATTAATATTTAATTATTACTTTTCATTTGACCCATATTATATTTATTAATATTGAATTATTATTCTTTTATTTATTTTTAAATAGAATAACTATCATTTATATTAAAAAGACTGTTTTTCATGGTCAAAACTATTTATATGCATTTGTTACTTCAATTACTTCAACATTTTAGTACAACCACAACAAAATTTTCTTTTCGGGCTTGATAATCTTTTTGCACTATGATTTTGCATTAATATCACTCGTCAAATTTACAAAGCTCCCCCAAAAATAATTCAATTTTACAATACATAATTTATATTTAATTAAAAAACGCTTAAGGGGCTTGCTTCTAATTTGTTCCCATTACCACCTGCTTGCCACGAGGTTGTCCTTCAGCAAGTGGCACTTCTTCAATGCTAGCCTTCTACAGATTCATTTTCGGGTCGGAGAAGCTTTGCAAGTCATCATCCTTGGTGTTCCATGTGACTTTATGAGACAAAGTCTTCAATAAGAGAATCTTGGCCTTGAGACTGGCAAGCCTCCTCTCCATTCTAGATTTTAACAACTATGTGGTCCATAAGCTTGAACCTCTCATCCCTTTCACTCTCCATGAACTCTAATCTCTTGTTAACCAATTCATACATTTCTATCAAAATTTTAAACAACCTCTCCACATACTTCTTCCAACGGGACATTTCCCCTTAATATTTTAGCTCTTCATAACTGCTATAACAACTATCTAATTCCATAACAAGCCCACTGAGCCTAGTGGGAAATAAGAAATGTGACATCTCCCCTCAGCACCTTGGCTCTCCATGACTGCTATAACAACTATCCAATTCCTTAACAAGCCCACTAAGCGTAGAGGGAAGTAGCAAATTCTTTGTTGTTCATCTTAAAACTTTTTTTGCAATGATTAGTTTTTGATTTTAGACCTAGTCCTCTTTGACTCCTCTTTGGGGAGAGAGGTCCATCCAGTATAAGAGTAATGTGTAGATATAATGTAAGAAAGTTGGTAAACATTTTTACATGTCACCTTAATATGTTGAATTTATATTAATATGTCCAATTTATAATACTTAAAAAAAATCATAATATACATATTACATTAAAATATATAAGTAGTAAGAATAAGTTAAGGTCCATTTAACCTTATAAAATAGAATAATGATTATGTAACCATATTTGAATTTAATTAATAACCACACAAAGTTACAATATAACAATATGTTTAACCATGGATATTCATGTCCACTTTGCCATAAATATTATTAACAAATACCATGGACCAATACCATGGCTCGTCAATACAATATGCCCAAAAACCATCTCTCATTTCACACTCAAAATATTTTATAAATACTTTATTTGAATTTAATTTTATAACATTTATTTCTTAAATTTAAAAGAAAAATATTATAATTACTCAAAATGCAAGTTCCTATGATTCATGATTGATATCAAGTATTTTCCTAACTAAATCACATAGAAATATTGGAGTCAACTAACCACTTACTATGCTTTATATTATAATTACTTTTGAGATATATACACCTCTATCACATGAAAATATATAAAATATAAATATTTGCTATAAATTAAGATTCCTTTCACCATATAAATTAAAATAATACTTTTGTAAGTATATGTAAATTTCATTAATAAGCACAAAAACATGAAAATATATAAATAGTTGCTATAAATTAAGATTCATTTCACCATATAAATTAAAATAATAATTTTATAAGCATATTTAAATTTCATTAATAAGCAGAAAAACAAATTAGTACTTACGATATAAAAACATTTTTAACCATGTATATTCACCACCACTTTACCATGGATATTATTAACCATACCATACCATGGGCCAATACAATGGCTCATCAATACCACATGCTCAAAAGCCATACCTTATTTCACAATCAAAACGATACTTACACTTAAAAAGGCTTTTAACCATAGATACTCACCCCATTTAACCATGAATATTATTAATCATACCATAACATGGGCCAATAGGATGGTTCATCAATACCACATGCTCAAAAACCATACCTCATTTCACAATCAAAACAATACTTACAATTAAAAAAGCTTTTAACCATGGATACTCACCCTATTTAACAATGAATATTATTAATCATACCATACCATAAGTTAATAGTACATGCCAAAAATCCTTGTCATTTCCCAAAAAAAAAATTTATAAATATTTTTTAATTTAATTAATCATACCATAAGTCAATCAATAAGTCAATCAATAGTACATGTCGAAAAAATTTCTCATTTCCTAACCAAAATATTTTCTAAATATTTTTTAATTTTATTTTATCTCTTTGTGAAGAATAGCATATTCTTCGAACCTGAAATATTTCCTAATTGCTTTAGCAATAGCGTCTTATTCCACTATTTCTGTGGTCGCTGCGAAAGAGGAGAATCATTGCTTGGGGAAAGAAAATTGCATAGACAATTCTACAGTTACTCCTGTGAAGGTCGGAGTAATCGCTTCTATTGTTTTGCGGATTACCATTGGGGTGCGTTTGCCTCTCTTAGGCCGAACCTTCACTTCTGTCAAGCCTGACAGGAACACATTTTTTGTGATTAGGGCTTTTACTGCGGATCTTGTTCTTGCAACTGCTTTGGCGCAATTTCTTCCTGGCGCCTTCAAATACTTTGGTGCAATTTCTTCTTTCAACGGCCCTGTGCACACTTATCGTGGATGCTCTGGCTACTGCTTACTCTCATTTGAAAGATCAAGAAAACCCGACAAATGAGGGTAAGGAGCCGACCGAGGATAAAGAGCCTGGAGGTAATGGCGAAGATTCAGACGGTCACGCCTATGGATCCCATACCATAGACGAAGACTACAGGTTTTGCAATTTGGTCATTTCTACGGTAAATTTTTTCACTTTAATGTATCCGATTTCTGAAATATAAGTTTTAATTTTTATTTACAGGTCATACAGTGAATAAAGATTTAGGGAACGTTGGATGTGGCCGCTTCGTCTGATAAATTAAATTTATGGATCAGGTTTTAGAAATCGCTATAATTGCTCAATCAGCTATTGTTGGAATAGCGTTGGGTGGATCGGAAAGTCTATGGAGGATAATTAGAGCTTTAGCGGGAGCGTTTACACTTCTTCAATTTTGGGAAGGAATGAACCTAAGAGGATGCCTACTTGAGGTCACCATTCATTAATCTCTCTAATTTTCCATTTTTCTCAATTTATTCAAATAAACCCTTTTCTTTTTCATTTTTCATCTCAAGTGTATTAAGCTAGAGCGTAGGTAAAGGTCCACTTTGTTATTAGGTGGAAGAAAAGATAAATCAGGTAAGGTTTGATTTTGTTATTGGGTAGTTTAATTAGACTATTTTTTTGGGCTGAAAATCATGGAAATTCTGATAAGATTTTAAGAAAATCTGGGAGTGATTTTTGTAAATCCAAGTTATAGTTATCAAACTTCAATATTTTGAGTGCCTTAGAGGTTTTTGATGGTGCTGAATCAACTTCCACCATCAAAAACATGATTCAAACACTTCTACTGGAAGATTTCTTAAAAAAAAAATTCCTCAATTCAAGCGGACAATTCCTCTGCCTCCTTAAACAACTCCATTTGTTATTAGGCGGAAAAAGAAAAATAAACCCTTAGTGAGAAGGATGTTATTAGGGAGGTTAGGTCAATCTTGAATGCTTTTGGGATTTAAATTTTCCGTGCCCTTTTTATAAGGTTTGAACCTTAAATCTAAATCTGGGAAAGACTAAATCTTTTAGACTACATCTCATAACTTTTTCTGTCATAAGTTTCTCCCTCTCAAATTGAATTAATCAGTTGTCATGATTATATTGTTCAAACTGTTTTATCCATAATAAGTTGCCATATAAATGTTCTATTATTAAGTAAACCAACTTGAATCTTATATTTCTCTGATTCTATGACTCCACATTACTAGTTGATTAGAGATAACATCAAGCAAAAGTTGTTTTAACTGGAATCAATTGTCATATAAATGTTCTATTATTAAGTGACTCAACATGGATCTGATATTTATCTGATCCTATGACTCTACATTATTAGTTGATTAGAGATAACATCAAGCAAAAGTTGTTCACTAATAAATGCCTTTTTGCTATATTCACCAATTTATTGGTTTTTAAAGAACTTGTTTTTCAATATTTTCATTATTTAAAAAAAATCAGACATTTTTCTGCCTTTTTGCTATATTCACCAATTTATTGGCTTTTAAAGAACATGTTTTTCAACTTTTTCATTATTTAAAAAAATCAAACATTTTTCTTACTCCATTTTATGAGTTTATTGGTTTATGAGAAATAACATTAAGCAAGAGGGTTTTAGTAATAAATGGATTTTTTTTGCTATATTCACTAATTTGTTGGTTTATAGAGAATATATTTCTCAATTAAAACATTGTTTCTTTTTAGTATATTAATTTGTTGGTTTAGAGAAAACATATTTCTCAATCAAAACATTGTTTCATTTTACTACATTAATTTAATGTAACATTGTTTCTTTTTACTATATTAATTTAATGTATTGGGTTAGAGAACATATTTTTTAATTAAAACATTGTTTCTTTTTACTACATTTATTGGTTTAAGAGAGATCATATCCAAATATAAGACTACTTTGAATTTTCTATTTAAAAAAAATCATAATTACTCACCACCAAATAAAAAGCATATTTAATGTTTTCTATTATTTAAATTTTTAGAATATTTTTTGGGTAATAATCACATGTAAAAAAACATTGTCAACACATTTGAACCCACCAATATGATTTTTAGAAAAGTTTCCTTTTTCGCTACTTCCTTTATGATTAGTTATTTTTATTATTATTTATTTTATTAGAGATCACAATCAATATAAAACATTCTTAACAAAATAAGCAATTGTGTTTGTTTATTTTTCTTGCCAATCAAAAAATTTCAATAATAAATTTCCAGTTGCTTCACCAATATTTGACTTTTTGGTTGGTGCCACAACAAGTATTGGACTGCTGTCATTTAATAGCTGCCCAACAACAATAACTGTTGAAAGAGTATTTATCATCGGATCTGCAGGAGTTATGGATCTTTCTGTGACTATTTTTTCAAATCAGAGACTCAAACGAGAGGATCGCTTAACATATTTTTTCAAGTCAGAGACTCAAACGAGAGGATCGCTTAAGATATGTGCATACATGGATCGCTCAGGATATGGGCATACATGGGTTTCCTGTTGGGATTGGCCGCTTTCATTTTAGTTATTTAAGTTTGTGGTGAAATTGCTATATCTTCGGTATTTAAGTTTGTGGTGAAACTGTTATATCTTCACTATTTAAGTTTGTGGTGAAGGAAAGGATATTAATTCAGAAGTTAAAGTTTTTGATCCCTATTTTAAAGAAATTAGATTTCAAAAATCTATTAAAAAAACTTTCAAAACTTTTCCAAATCTCACACTAAAACAATTCGATTGGTTTATATAAATAGTATATGTTTCTCCCAAAGACTTTCGATATTATAAAGAGTAATAAACAACTATTCCACACGCTTGTGAGACCACCTTATCTTTATGTATAACTGAATTTATACAACTTCTTTGTAATATATGCTTGTTTGACCTTAACTATATCTTTAGTATTTTATTAAGACATTTTGATAAAGCCCTTGGATTTACATGTGCATTAAAAATTTAAAGGGTAGTTTGAATTTCACAAGTTTTATGCATTCTAAGATTTTATTATTATTTGAATGTGTAAAAAATTATAAAAAAATTGAATTGAATTTATTTTAAATTAATTTAAATATTTAGAAATTTGATGAAAGTTTTGAATTCTTAATTTATTGAGTGTTTCATTTTTTATTAAAATATAATTAAGATATATAACTATAAAATTGGAACTTTCACTGTCAACTATCAAAATATTTTATTTAGAGTAATAGACATATTTTATTTATTAATGAATCTAAGTATTTTGTGACATCTTTTTTTATAGAATTGTAAATGATTACACTTATCTTTTTTATTAGCTATGGCATTTTTTTTCATAGAATTGTGAGAGAGAGAAAAAAAATAAATGATTGTTTTTTTCTTGTGAAATGATTAAATTTTGTTTCAAAAACTTGCAATCATTAACATTGTCTCCCTAAATTGTCATAAACAAATTTGGATTTAAACGTTAAAACATGATAAGTGTTTTTTGTGTGGAATTTTGTGATTTCTTTTTCCATTTTCCTTGATATATTATAGTGACAAGATGTACACTTGTAAGGTTTTGAGTAGAGATAACTTTATGCTAGAGAGTTTTTTCTGAGGGTACAAGGTTCAAATTGAGTTTGAGTTATAGACTGAGCTTGCAATCAAAGGGATATATCTCTCATTCGTGGATGGCACTTGTTGGAGTGGATCTGTGCAGAGGAGCATCATGCAAAAGGATTATACGCATAGCATGCGACTAAAGACTAACGCATAGAATGCAAGAAAGAATTAAGGCTAGCTTCTGGGAATTTTTATCATAGTAATAGGAACTACCCATGGTAAAAGTAGGTTGTTTGTCGGATTTGCACCCTAATGTAAAATATAAATAGATAAAGCCATGATGTAATAAGGTCAAAGTGATTTTATGCATAGATGAAGATAGCCTTAGAAATCGAATGTATGTTCCACACTATAATTTGATGGATTAGGGTGGTGAGCCACGAGAGTTGCAATGTAATGAATGATTTTTTGAAGTAATATAAGTTTGTCGGGGTTCGTTGGTTAATATTGTCCATTATGTTGTGAATGGTCCAATCTATTTTTTATTCTGTGTTAATTCTTAACTCATTGCATGAATTAGGGGTATACTTAAATTTTTTTTTGTATTGAGAATGATAGCGATAACATAGGCTCTGTGTTTCCTTCACCACTATATAAATGTCTTGGTTTCTATAGTCCCTTATAAGATGTCTCGGGTGAGACTTCAAATTCTTTTCGGTGATGCTAAAAGCCCTGATGTTTGAAGGGTTTTGTTGGTTGTTTCACTTTAAACTTGGGTTCACCCGTTGTGTGCCAAAAAATGTTTTCATTGTTGGGATTGAGATATGTGAAAGAAGGGGATGTGGAGGCCAACTAAGGAGGAGAGACAATAGTCGATACATATGAAGGAACAGAAATTTGTGGTAGAACAATTAAAAAACTAGTGAATCGATCTTGGAAATGGCTGCAAAACTATTCCTTTACAGACTTACATGTGATTTTCTTTGTTGCATTTATTGTGGTTCTAGTTGAGTGGTTACGAATACTATCACAGAATGTTGAAAATTTTCACACTATGGTATTCTATAATTGGAGTCCATAACTAATCCGAAGAGTGAATTCGAGGAACAAGAAAGTCTTGCGTATAGACAATTTATGGTTGAACAGTGTATTAGAGGGTCATATTGTTGATTTCATGATAGAGGCTACTCATGAAATTGAGAGAATTTTTTTTCAAAGAACCATGAGGGATATTTGTGAAATCACTATTTACTTGGATAAAGATGTTGTTGTGTGACATGTTAGTCATCTATACATTTTTCATATACTATGATGGCTAAAACAGGTCTATTAGTCTTCAAGAAACAAATTTCATGCAAAATCTGTGACTTCTTAAAGCCTCTCTTTGTTCATTATCCTCGAGAAATTCATTCCATTGATAACCTTCATTCAGATTTCCTCAAAAAATTATGCTGTTGTTTCCAAAGAAAAAATTGTTTTCTAAGGCCCCATTTCCATCATTTCATTCCCCCATCTCATCTTCACAACTCCCCCCATATCACTCATTTTTCCCCTTTACTTATCCTTCATTCCTTCTAAAAATAACCCCCTTATTTACCCTTTTTCCCACTAAACCCTCTTTTATAACCATGAGAAACCCTTTACTAAGGTTTAAGACCCTCCTATTACTTATCAGAACCTTTTTTAGGCTTCAAAAACCCTCTTTTGGCCTAAAAATGCACCCTTTTAACATTTAGGCCTTAAGCACCTTTGTTTTAAGCCCTTAACCCTTTTTCCTCCATGTGCCCCGGCCCTGGAACCAAGTGCTAAAACCTTGGTCCCTTCCGACATTCGCCCTTGGTCCTTTAAAATCTTCACAGGACCTGTTCCTTTCTTTTATATTGCCCGCCTTTCTCCAAAAACTCCTCTCCCTTTGTAAAATCCTGACCTCGACTAATGGCACCCCCGATGCATCTTCACCATCGATCTGGGAGATCCGGCGGCCATCGGGATTTCCCCACTTCCCCGACTCCTCGTCCACCACCTCCCCCTGGAATCCATCTTCACTATTAAATCCCAATGATCTAATGGCCCGCACTCAACCTGACCGTTCACCCGCAGATCAACACACCTCGCTAAACGCAAAAATAGCAGACGTCAGGCTGCCAGTCCCACCGCCTTTCCTCCTGTTGTACATTTATACTCCTGCAGACAAATTTTTGGTTCGCCACCTTTTTCAATTCTCTTTCACATCTCCGCCGTGGCCAAAGCTCCATGCTCCTGTTTGCTATTATTGTCTCTGCCCGAAAATCCGCTTTGCAATGGTTAAAATCCCGCAATTTAAATTATGTCGGACCGAAGCCCCCAAGGCCTTAGCCCCCTTATTGTTGTCACCACATGACTTGAGGCCAGAGACCGCAAGCTAAAACAAAAGGGGCTTATTGTTTTAACATTCGGGCGCAATATTGGCCGACCGATCTGGCTCAAATCAACGGAGCGGCATTTGTTTTATATGGAGGGCCCCGCACGCGCAGTAAACTGGCGGTATTACCCCGCACCACTTCCATCAGGCCGACATTTTTGGGCCCAAGGCTAGCGACGCCACAAATCCTCTGCCGCGTGTCCTCAGTACGGGCGGGAAACCACTTTTCTCCTGCGCGTTAAAGGCTGTACCGGGGCTGGCCAGCCGAATTCATATGAACCGTCCGATCTACTGATCTCCATCCAACGGCAGATGTGTGCTAGAGTTGCCCACGCGTTATCACTTGTCTGCTATGACATAGGGCCCGCCATCGTGTCGCTCTCACTCACTTCCACCCGTTGACTCTGCCACGTCGTCCTCCCACTTGTCCTCCATACACCCACGTGTTCGCCCTCGTACGTCTAAGATATATATATATATATATATATATATATATATATATATATATATATATATATATATATATATATATATATATATATATATATATATATATATATATATATATATATATATATATATATATATATATATATATATTTGTGTCCGTCTATGTGTTTTTACTCGCATTTGTCGTTATCCATTCCGTCCAGACCGTGTTACGTAGAAAACCCACAGCTCGTTTATTTATCAAAGCCTCCATGATTTTCCTTCCGCCACCCTGCCTGTTTCCATCTCCTGTCCATGTCCACGAGGTCGTCTCCATCTCCACCTTCACACCTCACACCTCTGAGTCTAGTTTTTCTAATATGTTCATGGGTTTTGCAAGTTTCAAGATAACAGGAGGGCGTTTTAATTCACCACCGTTGTTGCAAATATTTAGAGCCCATGAAAGGCGGTTTTCTGTGGGTGAAATTTAATGAAGAAGCTGAGGGTTGGTGTGAGAAATGACCGCCATTAAAGAAGACAAAGATATGAACCTACAGAACTCTCCAGAGAAACTCGCCCCGCATTAAAGATCCAGAATTCAGATCCAAAGCTAAAGGCCGAGAGTACAATACAGAAATGCAGATTATTTCAAGTCTCTTACGGCAGCAGATTTTCCCTCAGCTAGAGGCATCACACTGTATATATTTTATTATTTGTGTCTTGTATATAAGGAGATTTTTATCTCCCAGCATTTATTTCCATAGACAGATTGCTAAGTACAGTCATTTATAGTTAGTCATTCATAGAGTGGGCGCGAATGCTTTCCGCCATTTTATTCAAATTGAGTCATTAATTGTGTTTCATCTACCTCCTCCTCTAGAATCCTCTATCTTTCCTATAAAGGCCCGAAAAGAAGACATTGTAGAGGTTCCAGATTTCTATCAGCAAGCTGTGCAGCGAAAAGGCTTTTGCATACATTCTGTAATATTTCTGTATGAAGGTTCAGAGCCCGTAGGGTCTCAGTGAGGAGGAGTTATAACTGTAATGAGGATTCTGGTCTTTGGTATCTCACAGTATGTAATTTCTCTCATGTGTTAATACAATATCTCTTTCATGCTCATTATCTTCTTGTATCATGTTCTAGAATGCGAGTGGCTCACTAGTTTGCAATAAGGATTCATCCTCGTTGATGCCCTTTCTGGAATTAGTCAAGCGCTTTAAATAGGCCTAGTCATGGTATACCGTTCCATGTTCACTCTTTCCATATTTTCTGCTATATTAGTTGCTTGAGGAGGGTGCTTTTAAAACGCCATTGTCATATAAGGATTCGTAAATTGGTGCGCCCTTATATGGTTCTGTTGTGTATCTGGGTATCAGTCTCATGCTAGCTAATATCTTCTTATGTTTCCTCAATGCACTCACTTCCTGATATTTGATTTCTGTGATATATTATTTGAACTGGCCCTCTTTACAGTAAGCGGTCTCTTAACTGTCTGATGTCTTTGTATTAGAGTTTTATTTGATGTCCCTACACTGTTCTTATCTTTGTATCAGCTTCTGAGAGAGTTTGGTTCCATTTGAATCTATTTCCTTGTTTCAACAAGAGATAGTAGGAAGGCATTTGGACTGACAACCCAAGCTATATTACGTGTCTCCCTGCTATATTAAGATGTCCTAGGCACTGGTCTATGGCAACTCTAGGCTGTCCCTGGGAGGGTGACAAAATCATCCACAACATCTTTCTGGCGCCGTTGCCGGGGAACGAATTCAAGAATATCTGTTTCCCTGGGTTCGACATCTCATATTCACTCTCTAATCAGGTGAGCACAGAGAGGTGAAGAGTTGCAGATTTCTCACCTTGGCGACTCCACTGGTCTTCATTTGATAAATTTTATTGGTAGTCCTGGCTTCTCGTAAGCCACATTTGAGGTCAGATACATCTCAGCGGAGAACACCCTATGTGTCTGACCCAGAGAAGATCATTCATAAAAGATTCTGGAAGGGGAAGAAGTCAGTGCATTCTGAAAACCCTGAATATTCCATTGAAGATTATCCGCACTCTTCTTCTCAAGAAGTTAGAACAGAAAATCTCGAATTTTATTCGGAGACTCCACGTAGAGGAAGTGCCTGGATTGAAGAAGAATATCATCCTACTTTCGAGGCTGAAGAAATTAAAGAGGTCACAGAAGTAGTTGCTGTTAACCGTGAGTTATTCCCATCCACACCTCAGGCTTCTGTGCAATATATTCCCATTGTTATTCATACTCCACTTCCTCCTACTCCTCTCCCTTCATTTGTATCTCAGACTGTTGTACAACCCCCACCTCCTCCAATGGCCAATGTTCCTGCATTTCTTTTGAACAAATATGCTCCACTGGCCTTACCCCAGATACTAAATGATATGCCACAGGATTATTTGAAGATTTTGCCGAGATTTAATGGCGAAAATGAAATTGATGCTCAGAAGCATCTTGAGACCTTCTGCTCTTTTGCAGAGAACTTAAATGTTGAACATCTGGATGTGGTCTTGAGACTATTTGTGCAATCTTTGGAAGGGGAAGCCAGAAAATGGTTTAAAACATTGGGGAATCGTTCTGTGACCACCTGGGACGTCATGGAGAATTTTTTCCTCAGGAAGTGGGGAGAAAAGAAAGATCATGGTCAATGTCTCACTGAATTTAATACAATGAAAAAGAAACAGAATGAGGGAGTGGCAGAATTTATTAAAAGATTTAATAAGTTGTATTTGAGCCTGCCTCCTGAAATGAAGCCCCATGAAGCTGCTGCCAAGATAATTTTCATAACAGCCTTTGAGTTTAATTTTGGTTTCGCATTGAGAGAAAGAAAACCTGCCACTTTGGATGATGCACATTCAGATGCTCTGGAATTGGAAGCAAACTTTGCCTCCACTGGAAAGTTAAAAGGAAAAATTGAACAGGATACTAGGAGGAGAGGCAAAGAAGAGGTCTCCACCTCTAATCAGGAAAAGGATTCAGATAAAATGGATG
Organism: Pinus albicaulis; assembly: GCA_034641835.2. Classification (NCBI taxonomy): domain Eukaryota; kingdom Viridiplantae; phylum Streptophyta; class Pinopsida; order Pinales; family Pinaceae; genus Pinus; species Pinus albicaulis. The sequence continues at coordinate 951,421,561 of CM076583.1, forward strand.
AAATAAGTAAAATGATAAAGAAAATGGTCAAGCTTGAACTGGAAGCAAAGAATGCAGCTCCCAAGAATTATTATAATGCTCCAAACAGAGGATATAATCCCCAGTATAGAAGGCCACCTCTCCAGATATTGCTGAGAGAGACAAAAGAACAACAAGACCAGGTACCTCATCCCTTGTACCTGGAAGGACCAGCAGATGACTCCACTGGAGATGCAGCTTATGGATTGGAAGATTCAAATCTGGCTTTTTCAAATAATGATGATATGGAATGCCCATTACAAGACGAAGATGAAGAAGTAGAAATTGATCATTACTGCAAGCAGTTTTCTGATTTCATGCAAGCACAATTCAATGTCAAATATGATCTCAGATCTTCAAGGAAGAGGACCAGAACTCAATACCAAGAAGAAGAGCCACCTCAGAAAGAAGCATCTGTTCAGAAGGAATCAGCAACAAAGAAGAACGCAGAAAAAGGTAAGAATCCTTTAAACACTCCCTTGCAGTCAAGTGATCAGATCCCCTCCTCTTCTAAAATACTCAGTCCTCCTAATGCTGAGCCAATGTCAAAAGAAATCAAGCCCTCAGTTGAGAATAAGGAGTCAAAAGAAGTAGTGATAGAAAAGCCCCCATCTGCTTTCAATTTGCAAAAAGAACTTGAGAAGATTAAGATTCCTGTCCCTCTAACTGAGTTATTAAAATAGCCTGTATATCAGTCTCAAGTTACCTCCTTTATACTTCCTCCTGAAATACCAATGATAGTTTAAATCTTCAAGAAGAAAGACCCATGGTAGTCTTTGGCCCACATGTCGAGGAGATAGACCCTTCTACTCCTCCCTTTTATGTGTCTCTAGTCATTCATGACCTGCTGTTACATAACTGTATGTTAGATTCTGGGGCTTCCCATAATCTTATGCCTTTGTCTGTCATGGAGCAACTAGGGCTGCAAATTACAAGACCATACAAAGATTTATATTCATTTGATTCTAAAAGGGTGAAATGCTTGGGAATGATTAAAGATTTAGTGGTCAATTTGGCCCAAATTCCAGCAAAGAGTGTGGTCATGGACATTGTGGTTGCCGATATCCCAGCCCGCTTTGGCATGCTGTTGTCAAGGTCATGGGGTACAAAGATTGGGGGGTCAATAAAATTGGACTTAACATATGCTACTGTCCCAGTCTTTGGAGGACAAGAAAGGAGGTTGTACAGAGAGACTAGATTTGTTAAAATGGTAACCAAGGCTGACTGCTCAGAGAATTCTCCAGTTTATAGAAAAGAGGGAGACTTTTCATGTTTGATGTTAGAAGAAAATCAAAATTATGCTCATGAACCCCTCTTGGGTCAAATTCAAGCTGAGCAGCCTAAAGGGGATCAGGAATCAGAAATTTGGACTCTGCATTTTGATGGAGCAAACTCAAGAGAAGGCAATGGAGCTGGGGTTTTGTTGATCTCTCCTACAGGAAAATGGGTGCCACTGTCTTTTAAATTAGAATATGAAGCCACAAACAATGTAGCTGAATATGAAGCGCTATTATTGGGATTGCAGACAGCCAGAAGCATGGGCATCCAATGTTTAAAAGTTTTGGGAGACTCTGAGCTGGTAGTTAGGCAGATCAAAAATGAATGTCAAACTAAACATCCTCGGCTCAGAGCATATAGAAACGAAGTATGGGACATGATAGAAAATTTCTTTTTAGCATTTAATATACAGTTCATGCCTCGGGAGCAAAACAGAATAGCAGACTCTCTTGCTGTTGCTGCCAGTACTTTCCGTCCTCCTCAGAACCCACTTTTAAGATATGAAGTGGAGGTACGGTACAGACCATCCATTCCAGACAATATAAAGCACTAGAAGGTATTTGAAGATGATGAACAAATGAAGAGATTCATGGAGACAGTGGGAGAATTTACAAATACCGAGATTGATGATGAGAGGGAGGAAGAAGCTGAAGATATTGCAGAAGATAAATGGGAAGAAAGAATAGCAGGAAATAAAGTGCTGCAGCTGAAAGGAAATGTTATACCTAGAGGTCTGGTGCCTCTAGAAAGATTATGTAACAAAGATGATATTCCTTTGCAGCCAAACAAAGTGACAGAAGAAGATCAAGTGGGAGATTTGAATCTGGGTACTTATGTTGATCCCAAAATTGTTAAATTATCCAAAAGAGTCCCAGAAGAATATAAAGAAAAATATTTGAAGTTGTTTCAATCTTACAAAGATGTATTTGCTTGGTCCTATCAGGACCTAAAAACTTTTGATGTAAATATAATACAGCATAAGATTCCACTGAGGGAAGATGCAAAGCCATACAAGCAGAAGCTCAGACAGATCAATCCTCTGCTACTTCCCTCCATTGAACAAGAAATTAAGAAATTACTGAAGGCCAAGATAATTGTGCCATTAAGGTACTCAGAATGGGTTGCAAATCTTGTTCCTTTTCGAAAGAAGAATGGAGAAATAAGGCTCTGTGTGGATTTCAGGAATTTGAATAGAGCATCTCTCAAAGATAATTATCCACTGCCCAATATGGACCACATCCTACAGAAAGTAGTGGGAGCATCCAGAATGTCAATGATGGATGGATTTTCTGGTTATAATCAGGTAGCTGTATTCCCAGAAGATCAAAAGAAAACTGCATTTACTACACCATGGGGAACATTTATGTATGCTAGGATGCCATTTGGATTAATTAATGCAGGAGCTACTTTTCAGAGGGAAATGGATATAGCCTTTGTGGGAGAACATGACAAGTTTTTGGTAGTTTATCTTGATGATATCACAGTGTTCTCAAATAATGATGATGAGCATATTGAGCATTTAAGAAGAACTTTTGAAAAATGCAGAAGGTTCGGCCTATCTCTCAACCCTCAAAAATCTTTGTTTGCATTAGATGAGGGAAAACTCTTAGGGCACATTGTAACTAAAGATGGTGTGAGAATAGACCCTAAGAGAGTTGAAGTAATAAACAGTATTCCTCTGCCCAGGAATAAGAAGGAGGTACAGGTGTTCTTAGGCCGAATCAATTTTTTGAGAAGGTTTATTCCTAACTACGCTGAGATAGTTAGGCATATAACCAATATGTTGAAAAAGGACAATGAGGTTAAGTGGTCCCAGGAGTCTAGAGATGCATTCACAAGGATAAAACAGGCATTTGCTGAAGCTCCTGTCCTGGCAGGGCCAGATTACAAAAAGCCATTTATGATTTTCTCATTTGCTTCCCCTCACACAATTGCTGGAGTGTTATTGCAGAAAAATGAAGAGGGATATGAACAGCCTGTAGCTTTATTCAGTCAAGTGCTTTATGATGCTGAATTAAAATATAATATATTGGAGAAGCAGGCATATGCCCTGGTAAAGTCCCTTAAAGCTTTTAGAGTTTATGTTTTGCAATCTCATATTACTGCATATGTCCCCACAGCAGCTGTCAAAGACATTCTGGTTCAGGGAGACAGCGAAGGTAGAAGAGGGAGATGGATTGCAAAAATTCAGGAGTACGATTTGGACATAAGGCCTACTAAGTTAATTAAAGGACAGGGACTTGCCAAGATGTTATCTGAGTCAAATCATCAAGCTTTGGGCATCAATTTATCCATGATAGCAAATGAAGAATCTGAAAAAGAAGAGGAGCAGCAAGGACTGGAGATGGCCACCCAAAAAATACATGTGAAATATCTAACTAGCCCTTGGTACAAAGAAATTGTTGAATATCTTTTAACACTTAGCTGTCCTACAGGGTGTGATAAGGTAAAATACAAAGCTGTAAGGATGAAATCTCAGAAATATGTAATTGCCAATGGACAACTTTATTGGAGAGACCCTCTGGGTATATTACTGTTATGCCTCACAGAAAATGAAGTGCAAAATATAATGACAGAATTTCATGAGGGGATATGTGGAGGGCATTACAGCTGGAGGGCTACAGCTCACAAAATCCCGAAGGCTGGTTTTTACTGGCCTAAATTGTATACAGACACTTTTGCTTGGGTCAGAGCATGTGACAAGTGCCAAAGATTTGCAGAAAGACAGAAATTAGCAGCTATGCCCTTGATTCCTATTCATGTAAATGAACCTTTTCAGAAATGGGGATTAGATTTTATAGGAGAAATACACCCCCCATCAAGTGGCCAATATAAATGGATACTGACAGCCACAGATTACTTCACAAAATGGGTGGAAGCCATACCTACGAGAAATGCTACAGATGCTGTAATAATGAAGTTTATGGAGGAAAATATCATATCTAGGTTTGGCTGTCCTGCTAGGATTGTAACTGATAATGCACAAGCTTTTAAATCTTCCAGATTTGTGAATTTCTGCCAAAGGTATAACATCATCCTGACTGATTCCACAGCATATTATCCACAGGGAAATGGTTTAGCAGAGTCATCTAATAAAACCCTGGTGAGAGCCCTGAAGAAAACAATCAGTGAAAATCAGAAAAACTGGGACTCTCAATTGAAGTTTGCTCTATGGGAAAATAGGATAACCAGCAAAAGAGCAACAGGGAAGTCACCCTATGAGCTAGTATATGGGAGAGCTGCTGTGTTTCCTATGCAATTGGCTTTGCCAGTGGCACGTTTTATGCAGGAGAATCAGGAGGAACCAGATGATATGATCAGAAGGATTAATCAATTGGTAGAATTGGAAGAAACACGGAATCAGGTAGATCAGAGGTTGATAGAATATCAGGAGAAAATGAAGAATGTCTTTGATCAGCATGCAAAGAATAGAAATTTTCAAGTCGGTGACCTGGTTCTTAGATGGGATGTTCGCAGAGCAGAAAAGGGCAAGCATGCTAAATTTGATCCGTTGTGGTTTGGGCCATTCAAAATAGCGAAGCTAGGAAGGAACAACACTTTTTCTTTAGAAAATCTATAGGGTGATTTGTTGGATGCACCTGTGAATGGCCAATTCCTCAAGCCGTATTTCCAATTCTGACCCAGGCGGAGAATGCCTGATTGTATATATTGTATATAAATTGTTTTGGTTTTTATTTTTATTAAGGAAAGAATGCTGATAATTACCTGAAGCAGAACCGCAGGGGAATTGAAGAACATAGTGAACTATTCAGTGGTCTGCGTGTTCTCGACATGCCCGAGGACGACCATGCCGTACCCAGATGGAGCCGATGTTGTACATTTATACTCCTGCAGACAAATTTCTGGTCCGCCACCTTTTTCAATTCTCTTTCACATCTCCGCCGTGGCCAAAGCTCCATGCTCCTGTTTGCTATTATTGTCTCTGCCCGAAAATCCGCTTTGCAATGGTTAAAATCCCGCAATTTAAATTATGTCGGACCGAAGCCCCCAAGGCCTTAGCCCCCTTATTGTTGTCACCACATGACTTGAGGCCGGAGACCGCAAGATAAAACAAAAGGGGCTTATTGTTTTAACATTCGGGCGCAATATTGGCCGACCGATCTGGCTCAAATCAATGGAGCGGCATTTGTTTTATATGGAGGGCCCCGCACGCGCAGTAAACTGGCGGTATTACCCCGCACCACTTCCATCAGGCCGGCAGTTTTGGGCCCAAGGCCAGCGACGCCACAAATCCTCTGCCGCGTGTCCTCAGTACGGGCGGGAAACCACTTTTCTCCCGTGCGTTAAAGGCTGTACCGGGGCCGGGCAGCGGAATTCATATGAACCGTCCGATCTACTGATCTCCATCCAATGGCAGATGTGTGCCAGAGTTGCCCATGCATTATCACTTGTCCGCTATGACATAGGGCCCGCCATCGTGTCACTCTCACTCACTTCCACCTGTTGACTCCGCCACGTCGTCCTCCCACTTGTCCTCCATACACCCACGTGTTCGCCCCCGTACGTCTAAGATATTTTCCCCCGTTATATATATATATATATATTTGTGTCCGTCTATGTGTTTTTACTTGCATTTGTCGTTATTCATTCCGTCCAGACTGTGTTACGTAGAAAACCCACAGCTCGTCTATTTATCAAAGCCTCCATGATTTTCCTTCCGCCACCCTGCCTGTTTCCATCTCCTGTCCATGTCCACGACGTCGTCTCCATCTCCACCTTCACACCTCACACCTCTAAGTCTGGTTTTTCTAATATGTTCATGGGTTTTGCAGGTTTCAAGATAACAGGAGGGCGTTTTAATTCACCACCGCTGTTGCAAAGATTTAGAGCCCATGAAAGGCGGTTTTCTGTGGGTGAAATTTAATGAAGAAGCTGAGGGTTGGTGTGAGAAATGACCGCCATTAAAGAAGACAAAGATATGAACCTACAGAACCCTCCAGAGAAACTCGCCCCGCATTAAAGATCCAGAATTCAAATCCAAAGCTAAAGGCCGAGAGTACAGTACAGAAATGCAGATTATTTCAAGTCTTTTACGGCAGCAGATTTTCCCTCAGCTAGAGGCATCACACTGTATATATTTTATTATTTGTGTCTTGTATATAAGGATATTTTTATCTCCCAGCATTTATTTCCATAGACAGATTGCTAAGTACAATCATTTATAGTTAGTCATTCATAGAGTGGGCGCGAATGCTTTCCGCCGTTTTATTCAAATTGAGTCATTAATTGTGTTTCATCTACCTCCTCCTCTAGAATCCTCTATCTTTCCTATAAAGGCCCGAAAAGAATACATTGTAGAGGTTCCAGATTTCTATCAACAAGCTGTGCAGCGAAAAGGCTTTTGCATACATTCTGTAATATTTCTGTATGAAGGTTCAGAGCCCGTAGGGTCTCAGTGAGGAGGAGTTATAACTGTAATGAAGATTCTGGTCTTTGGTATCTCACAGTATGTAATTTCTCTCATGTGTTAATACAATATCTCTTTCATGCTCATTATCTTCTTGTATCATGTTCTATAATGCGAGTGGCTCACTAGTTTGCAGTAAGGATTCATCCTCGTTGATGCCCTTTCTGGAATTAGTCAAGCGCTTTAAATAGGCCTAGTCATGGTATACTGTTCCATGTTCACTCTTTCCATATTTTCTGCTATATTAGTTTCTTGAGGAGGGTGCTTTTAAAACGCCATTGTCATATAAGGATTCGTAAATTTGTGCACACTTATATGGTTTTGTTGTGTATCTGGGTATCAGTCTCATGCCAGCTAATATCTTCTTATGTTTCCTCACTGCACTCACTTCCTGATATTTGATTTCTGTGATATATTATTTGAACCGGCCCTCTTTACAGTAAGCTGTCTCTTAACTGTCTGATGCCTTTGTATTGGAGTTTTGCATAATGTCCCTACACTGTTCTTATCTTTGTATCAGCTTCTGAGAGAGTTTAGTTCCATTAAAATCTATTTCCTTGTTTCAACAAGAGATAGTAGGAAGGCATTTGGACTGACAACCCAAGCTATATTACGTGTCTCCCTGCTATATAAGATGTCCTAGGCACTGGTCAATGGAAACTCTAGACTGTCTCTAGGGGGGTGACAAAATCATCCACAACACCTCCCACACATCTATCCGCCTGTCGCGCTGATCCTCCGCCATTAAATCTATAGCCCCAGATCCAACGGTCTGCACACTTTTTTGTGCTCCATTCCACCAAACCTCCCAAATGTGTATCTCGAGCGCGAAATGGGTGGTTTTTCAGGAGAATACGTGTCAACCATTAACGCATATCACGTTCCCCCCACCCCTTACCACTTACCACCCAAACCTCATGCGAAAACCGCTGCCAGTTTTCCGAAACCACTTTTTCATATTTCGCACCATAATCCTGTTTAAACCTTTCTCCGCCTGGTTTCCGCCATGAAAGCTCACCTCCGCTACACTTTCACTCCTCTACATCGCTCCTCTGCCTCCACCAAAGCCCTCTGAAGTAGTTAATCCACATCGCGCAGGTTTTTATAACAGTTTTATGGTTTGTGTAGGTTTAATGGCGATTGTTCATAAAAGCCATCCCACAGTCAAGAAATGTTGACAGAGGCCGAGGGTGACGATCCTCTATGGCCTAACTAATGCAGAAAAGGGACAAAAGGAGATCATTTCCACGTTTTAGTCGATAAATCATGATATCGAATTTTCAATCAAACACACCAAGCAGCCACCTGTACACCAAAACAGTGAAGATGTTCAGTGATTAGAGAATGAAGGATAAAGCATAAAGACAAATAATCAAAGGGAATACAATTAGCAACGACATAAAGGTTAAAGATGATTGAAGAAGCCTAAAGCAAAAATCCGAGGCCTAATTCGGTTTAAAGTGACAAAAGCAAACAGATCAGCAAAAGAAGCCTTGAAATGTCAGATCATCAAGGCAATTAAATCTCTAGAGATCGAGAAAAGAACACCTATAGCCTACTGTACCCTTCAAAGACACCTTGACAATCATCCTGATGACAGACCCTCTTAAACTGTCAGGGCAGTTATTATAAAGGCATGGGTGGCCTTAAAACTAAATGTTTCACCTAACTTGTCCCAGAAGCCAAGACAAAGTTACTGCAGTCAGTAGATATCTCCAAAAGCACACACTTCGGAGTTATTACCAGCCTACCAGATCTGCCTCAAGGTTAAACAAAAGCAACTAGAGGGGTTCACAAGTTAATATAGAATTCATTGAGCAGAATGGAGCATCCGGTGCACATCTATTCTATGTTAAATGATCATTAAGATCATCTCTTCCACCACTCCTCCTCATTCACCTATAAATACTCTTTGAATTTTCATTATAAAGGGTTGTAAATTGGTTAATTGTTGAACTGTTATTGAGTAAGAGTTGCTGAGTAGTTGTAATAGAGTAGGCTAGGAAGAGGAGTATTGGACTGTAGAAAGCCATTGGACTCGAGTATGTAATTGGTCTTGGACATCAAATAGACAAGCAGATTCACTAGATCCTGATCTAAATCATTGGTGATGTTATTCTTACTGTAATTTTTATTCTCCTTATGTTTCCACTGTGTTCATATTCTCCGATAAAGAACAATAAATATATATTAGGATTTACTTCTAAAAGTACCCTAATTCTGACTGATAAGATTTATCTTTATGTTTGCTTCTAAATGTGTGTTAGGGAATGATTTCAATAGAGTATAACCAGTCAAGGAATGTTGGTGAGCCCATGTCTTGCTAAGTAGAACTTGAGATGTTGTTCTTGAATGATCTTTTCACTGCCTGCTAAGTAGATTCCTAATCAAGGAAGTTTATGGTTAACCCTGTCCCTTGTTTAGTCTTAAACAGCTGTTTTGAAGATTTCCCTTAAGAGTATGCCGAAAGTAGGATAGGTTAAAAGTCCTTACTTGATCTTAGGCTACCTTTTATGTTTATCTTAAATGTTTTCTACTCTTGAGAGTATGCCGAAAGCAGGGTAGGTTAAAATTCCTTACCTGATCTTAGGCTGCCCTTTGTTTTCTTATATGTTTGCTTCTTTCACCACACTTCTTAATGTTCCATACCACAAACTCAACTTAAAAGATATTCTAATATAGATGACTTTCCCTATGAAAACCCTTGAATAGTTGTTGTCCAAGTAAACCCTTTTATGACTCCATAGCCTAATGGATTGACACTATTTCTTAACCTATCTTCCAATGCTGAAACATCCTTCTATTTTTTCCCTCCTTCACTTCACATGACCTTCTTAGTTAATGATTCCCAACCAAAAACAAACAAATCCCTTGTACTTCATAACTAGCCTAATATCATATCATAAGCCTTAAAGATATATTCTTTGAAAACACATATAGAGAGATCCCTCTCCAAATCCAGGAGGGCTAGATCCTGGGATTCCAAAGTGGTTCTGATGTTGCCTTGTCATTTGGTATGCCAATCTGCCAAATCATAGGACTCTAACATAATGGCGACTCCACTGGGGATTTCTGAGTGAATTACATTTTATACATCCTAAGACCTCAGAAGACCCACAACATCCTTAGATTGGTATTCAATTGCTGATGGTGGACAACAACTCATTTTAAAACATTTGAAATCATCCACCTGGCAACTCCACAACTCTCAATAGACCTAAAGACTCCACTGGGAAACCCATTCTATCATAACATCACTCAAATCAGTCAAGGAAACTTTGAGGATTAAGTTTTCTTTGTTATAAGACTAGTTTTCCTCTAAAATATTGTCATATCTAGCTAATTTTTTTTTTTTTTTCGGTCTAAAATCAGCATAGTGGCCACTCCACATCCCAACATAGCAAAGACCAAATCACTCCACTAATAGAAGACTCTGAACAATTTTCAAAAATGCAGTCAAGTGTCATAGCAAAGCTTCGTTATGGAATATCAAGTGACTTGACAGAACTTGAATGTGAGGACCTTCCAAAGGTTATCCTTCTCAGCTCAAAATTTAATGCTAAACCTGAGCTTAAGAAAATTTTCCTAGACTTGGTGGTTTAAAGGTATGAAACTGAGATTGAAATGTTGAATTCACAAGAACAATCATACTAATTCAAGGACCCTAGAGCATTTTTGAAAAGTCTCCCTCCCCCTAAGCAAGAATAAATTTCACTACCTTTTCATGTGCAGGAAAATGATGATTGTGCTTTCAAGAGCCACACTAAAGATGCAGTGATCAAAGCTATCTGGGATGCACACAATCAATCAGTCATGGGAGGCCTAGAAGAAGAAGGTCGACATCAGATTTTTGTTGACCCTATATTAGAATACATGGAGGTTCTGATGGACTCATATCCACAAGCATGGATTCTTTACAAAAGCCCAACATAGCAGAGGCTGTCACCATCTATGGTGACCTTGATTTTAAAGACTCATACTCAAAGAATACCATGGTTATCTCTGACAAGCAGTCAGATTTTTTACCCTTTTTGTTACTACTTAATTGGCTGCACTGGCACTATTGTATCATATAAAACAACAGATATTTCCAAGTTAGATTAGGGTAGGTAGAAATGTCAATAAAGCTTAGCTTGTGAGCATTTAGTTAGATTTTTTTTGTTTTTTTCTTTGAAAGAAAAATTGAAAAAATACAAAAAACAATAGAAAAAGAGAAAAGAGGGAAAATATAAAAGAAGAAAGGTACAACCCCATACCAAAAAAGAAAAGGAAAATATAAAAGTGTGCAAGCCTAAATGCCACTACTTAAAAGAGAGCACTGCTATTTAGTCACACAGCCTAATCATGACTAGATAGATTTCAATTTACTGCTGATAGGTTAGTGAAGAAGATTTGCCAAACAATGAAATCTTGGCTTATCAGTAGAATTATATTGGGATAGAAAAAAATGGTTCAAACATGCTCAAAATCTGAACCAAAGAATCAAAAGAAAAGAATGTCTCTAATCAGATCAAAATTTGAGCCAAAGATACAAAGAAGACTAGTTCTAACACGCTGAAAACTTGAACCAGGTAAAGAAGAAGAAGATAGCTCTAAAAAGATCAAAACCAGCGCTGAAAGAAAGAAAGAATGATGCTCGTAATTTTAGATCTTAAGCCTTCACAGTTTTGTTTTAATTTGTTGCAAATAAGTCTATGTGCAGCTTGTTGTTATGCCATATTCTTGCAGTAAATTAGATAGTTTAATCCTAGTTTGGCTATGTTTTCAATTTCTGTTTTAGAATATAGAGAATGCATATCTTTCAGACAGTTTAATCCTGACAGATAGTAGATTAGGTAGAGAAGCTATGAGTTCAACTGTTTAATCTGAACTCATGGAAGTTATAAGGGTAGATTTAGATTATTTTTTCTTGTTTTCAAAAGAATAAAATGATGATGTCAAAGGTTTGCAAGTCCAAGTGCACCCTGCTGAAGAAAAAATGTTAGGAAAGTAGGTTGTGTAGGTAGTTGTTTGGGGGAAAGAGATATGTTAGTTGATGTAATTCTGATCATCCTTCCAAGCAGCTTGATCAAAGAATAAAGAGGATTATCAAAGTGCAAGCATAGGTCTACATTACAGAGATAGATTTCTGAGGTTCTTGACACCACCAAGGAGCTGCCATCCCCAAGTGGAGCCACTGTTAGCCATCTATAAATTTTTCATATACTATGATGGATAAAACAGGTCTATTAGTCTTCAAGAAACAAATTTCATGCAAAATTTGTGACTTCTTGAAGCCTCTCTTTGTTCTTTATCCTCAAGAAATTCATTCCATTGATAACCTTCATTCAGATTTCCTCAAAAAAGTATCGTGCTGTTTCCAAAGAAAAAAATGTTTCCTAAGGCCCCATTTCCATCATTTCATTCCCCCATCTCATCTTCACAACTGCCCCCATATCACTCATTTTTCCCCTTTACTTATCCTTCATTCCTTCTAAAAATAACCCCCTTATTTACCCTTTTTCCCACTAAACCCTATTTTTTAACCATGAAAAACCCTTTACTAAGGTTTAGGACCCTCCTATTTACTTATCGGAACCTTTTTTAGGCTTCAAAAACCCTCTTTTGGCCTAAAAATGTGCCCTTTTAACATTTAGGCCTTAAGCTCCTTTGGCTTAAGCCCTTAACCCTTTTTCCTCCATGTGCCCCGGCCCTGGAACCAAGTGCTAAAACCTTGGCCCCTTCCGACATTCACCCTTAGTCCTTTAAAATCTTCACAGGACCTGTCCCTTTCTTTTATATTCCTCGCCTTTCTCCAAAAACTCCTCTCCCTTTGTAAAATCCTTACCTCGACTAATGGCACCCCCGATGCATCTTCACCATCGATCTAGGAGATCCAATGGCGATCGGGATTTCCCCACTTCCCCGACTCCTTGTCCACCACCTCCCCCCAGAATCCATCTTCACCATTAAATCCCAATGATCTAATGGTCCTCACTCAACCCGACTGTTCGCCCGCAGATCAACACACATCGCTAAATGCCAAAATAGTAGACGTCAGGCTGCTGGTCCCACCGCCTTTCCTCCCACACATCTGTCTTCCCTTCGCGCCGATCCTCTGCCGTTGGATATACAGCCCCAGATCCAACGATCTGTGCATTGTTTTTCGCTCCATTCCATCAAACCTCCCGAACGTGCATCTCGAGCATGAAATGGGTGATTTTTCAGGAGCATACATGTCAGCCATTAATGCGTATCATGTTCCCCCCACCCCTTACCACTTATCACCCAAACCTCATGCGAAAACTGCTGCCGGTTTTCCGAAACCACTTTTTCATATTTCACACCATATCCTGTTTAAACCTTTCTCCACTTGGTTTCTACCATGAAAGCTCACCTCTGCTGCATTTTCCCTCCTCTACATCGCTCCTCCGCCTTCGCCAAAGCCATCTGAAGTAGTTAATCCACATCGCGCAGGTTTTTATATTAGTTTTGTGGTTTGTGCAGGTTTAATGGCGGTTGTTCATAAAACTATCCCACAGTCAAGAAATGTTGACAGAGGCCGAGGGTGACAATCCTCTGTGGCCTAACTAATGCAGAAAAGGGAAAAAAGGAGATTATTTCCATGTTTTAGTCGATAAATCATGATATCAACTTTTCAATCAAACCCTCCAAGCAGCCACCTGTACATCAAAATAGTGAAGATGTTTAGTGATTAGAGAATGAAGGATAAAGCATAAAGACAAATAATCAAAGGGAATACAGTCAACAAGGACATAAAGGTTAAAGATGATTGAAGAACCCTAAAGCACAAGTCCAAGGCCTGATTCGGTTAAAAGTGACAAAAGCAAACAAATTAGAAAAAGAAGCCTTGAAATGTCAAATCATCAAGGCATTTAAATCTCCAGAGATCGAGAAAAGAACACCTGTAGCCTATTGTACCCTTGAAAGACACCTTGATAGTCATCCTGATGACAGACCCTCTTAAATTGTCAGGGAAGTTATTATAAAGGCATGGGTGGCCATAAAACTAAATGTTTCACCTAACTTGTCCCAAAAGCCAAGACAGAGTTACGTCAATCAGTAGATATCTCCAAAAGCACACACTTCGGAGTTATCACCAGCCTACCAGATCTGCCTCAAGGTCAAACGAAAGCAACTAGAGGGGTTCACAAGTTAATATAACATTCATTGAGCAGAATGGAGCATTCGGTGCACATATATTCTGTCTTAAATGATCATTAAGATCATCTCTTCCACCACTCCTCATCATTCACCTATAAATACTCTTTGAAGTTTCATTGTAAAGGGTTGGAAATTGGTTAATTATTGAATTGTTACTGAGTAAGAGTTGCTGAGTAGTTGTAATATAGTAGGCTAGGAAGAGGAGTATTGGACTATAGAAAGCCATTGGACTTGAGTATGTAACTGGTCTTGGACATCAAATAGACAAGCAGATTCACTAGATCCTGATCTAAATCATTGGTGATGTTATTCTTACTATAATTGTTATTCTCCTCATGTTTCCACTGTGTTCATATTCTCTGATAAAGAACAACAAATATAGATTAGGATTTACTTCTAAAAGTACCCTAATTCTAACTGATAAGCTTTATCTTTATGTTTTCTTCTAAATGTGTGTTTGAGAATGATTTCAATAGAGCATAACTAGTCAAGGAATGTTGGTGAGCCCATGTCTTGCTAAGTAGAACTTGAGATGTTGTTCTTGAATGATATTTTCACTGCCTGCTAAGTAGAGTCCTAATCAAGGAAGTTTATGGTTAGCCCTATCCCTTGTTTAGTCTTAAACAACTATTTTGAAGATTTCCCTTAAGAGTATGTCGAAAGAAGGATAGGTTAAAAGTCCTTACTTGATCTTAGGCTGCTTTTTATGTTTATCTTAAATGTTTTCTACTCTTGAAAGTATGCCGAAAGAAGGATAGGTTAAAATTCCTTACCTGATCTTAGGCTGCCCTTTGTTTTCTTATATGTTTTCTTCTTTCACCACACTTCTTAATGTTCCATACCACAAACTCAACTTAAAAGATCTTCTAATATAGATGACTTGCCATATGACAACCCTTGAATATTTTTTGTTCAAGTAAACCCTTTTATGACTCCATAGCCCAATGGATTAACATTATTTCTTAACCTATCTTCCCATGCTGAAAAATCCTTCTATTTTTTCCCTCCTTCACTTCACATGACCTTATCAGTTAATATTCTTCGAAAACCTTAAAGATATATTCTTTGAAACACATATAGGCAGATCCCTCTCCGAATCCACGAGGGCTAGATCCTGGGATTCCAAAGTGGTTCTGATGTTGCCTTGTCATTTGGTATGCCAATCTGCCAAATCACAGGACCCCAACATGACAAAAGAGTGATGTCACTAGAATCTGATACCATGAGTGGCTGAATCTCTTTGCGTGTGATGGTGAGACTGGGGAGTGACTAGCAGATGGCATGGGGTATAAAAGAGAAGGATAAAAGAGAGGCCATGAGGTGATTAAGGATGTCGAGTGATCTGAAAAGACTATATTAGTTTGTTGTGCTAAGTGTCTTTTCAGTTTTAAAACATGTGCATACTTGTCTCCATAGTTTGCTTAAGGATTAAGGATTTTAACCATGAAATATAGATGATTTTAGTAAATTAGAAGCATGAAATAAGAGAAAATAACATTGAACAACAATTTATAATAGAGAAATAAAACCACACATAAAATTTACACAACAAGCATAATGAAGCAGTTCACCCCTCCTGGGCTACATTTGTTGGTCTAGCTTCCAATGGCATGTCCATCTTTCATTATGCTCAAAAGTTTGCAAATACATGTTTTTACAGGCCTCTAATAGTTGTTTTCTCTGCACCAATGGCTCCAGAATGCTCCAATTAGTCTAGAACTACTCTTCATTCACTCATAATGGGCGAAAATTGAGCCTCCAACTCATTTTCCTAGTAACACCTAGAAAACCTCCACTAATTGTGGAGAAATTGACTTAACTGCAGTTAATTTTGGCCAAAACCCACAAATTTAGGGGCACGCTATAATTCCGCAAGCGCTAATGGTAGCATTAAATTTAATTGTTAAGGGTAGGGGGTGGCCACCACAGGGGCTTCACTGGGGGAGCAATACCATACCACGTGGGTTCATATTGGGGTATATTTATTAAGAAAAAATGACATTATATATTGGGGGATATATAGGGGTTAGAGGGTTTTAATATTGGTAGGTACAAAAAATGGAGCCCAAAGTTAATGAAAAAATATAAAGGGGTATAAAAAATGTTAATGAAAAAATGGATACCTACAATATCTAGTGAAATTAGGGGTTTTTAAATTGGGAAGATGTATTGGGTTTGTATTGGTAGGGGGTTAAATAATGTGATTTTTAGAGGTATTTTCCAATATGTAGTCAAATTAAGGGTATTTTTTAATATGCCACGAATGCACGTGATATTTTATAGGTTCATTAGATGAAGCCCTTGTGGTGGCCACATGCCAAATCCAGAACTCGCGGTGATATTAAATGTCGAGCGGAACTCTGCTTAGACTGTGGGTTATCACATTGAAATCGAAGTTTGGGGCGAAGTCAACGTAGTTGTTGACGTTTAAACTGCATGGTGAGTTATCAAATGTGACAAGGTTTAAATGAAATGGTTGCAGAATAATTGTTGTCCGCGTTAAGTTTTATGTTGCGGTTTGTTGTAGTGGCATGTGACCATATACCTTGGATTGCTGGCGAGTTGGGACCACCATGTAGGTTTTAACCTTATATAAAAATTATCTACAAAAGAATCTTAAAAATAGAAAATGAACAATAGCGAGAGCATAAAGCATCAAACAGATATACACAGAGATTTTCCCCTGGATCCCAAATCGGAACGACTAGCTTGATTTTTCATTATATTCCTTTTAGTGTTACAACACATATATATACATGCCGAAGCATACATAAAACTCAATCCATCAACCTTGAATTAGAACATAACCGTAGTTCCCTTGACTGGATCTAAAAAATACCAGGGGCCGAAAACCATCATGCCCCAAAACCATGGACGGGTCCGCCCACCAAAAAATAGGGTCCAAAAAATTTTCCTCGAGGCGCTGCCCGGAACGCAAAACAGGGGGGGCTGCCACCCCCCCTATGAGCCCCCTGCTACACCCGCCGCAACATCTAAGAGGGGTTTTCGTCCCCCCTGTGACCCCCCTACTGCGAATGTGACTAATCGTGGAAAGAATATAACACATACCCAACATTCTCCCACTTGTTGTTTTCTTTTCACAGCGGGCCACAGGGGAACTTAGTCATTATCCCAACCCTGCAACACCCATTTTTTCTCTACACAAGATAAATTCTGAGTGGTCATAGACTTCATTAATGCATCTGCAACATTCTTCAAAGTGTCCACCTTTACCAACAACAACCTTTTATCCTCAACCATATCTCTCACAAAGTGATATTGAACATCAATGTGCTTTGTCTTTGAATGATAAGTAGGGTTCTTAGCCAAGAAAATTGCACTTTGGATATCACAGTCTTTCCTTATAGCCCGCTGCACCAACCTCATACTTAAACACAATATTTGCAACCAAACTGCTTCCTTGCTTGCATGAGTGGTGGCCATGTATTATGCCTCTGTAGTTGAAAGGGCCACTACAGACTATCTTTTACTCATCCAACTGAGTGCACCTCGAAATAGGCTAAACACATACCCACTTGTAGATCTTCTTTCGTCTAGATCTTCAGCCGAGTCTACGTCAACAAAACCATGGATTTCCAAAACTCTGTCCAATCCTAACCTTCCCTAGTTGCACAAATAATAATAACTAGTGCCACACAAATATCTAAAAACCCGCTTCATTGCTGTCCAATGCTCCTTCCCTGGTTTTGACATAAACTTGCTCAATACTCCCACTGCATGTGCAATGTTTGGTCTAGTACAAACCATTGCATACATCAGGCTACCCACTGCTCTTGCATATGGAACACAAGACATATTTTCCTCTTCTTCGTGTGTCTTGGGACACTGTTCAACATACAGCTTTACACCTACAGGAATAGGAACCTTCATTGGTTTACTATCATACATATTGAACCTCTGCTATACAGTCTCGACATAATTCCTCTAGTTTAACTAGAGCTTCCTCTTTTCCCGATCTCTCTTAATTTCCATGCCCAAAATATAGTTTGTAGCACCAAGATCCTTCATGTCGAATTTGGAGAAAAATTGGGTATTCAAATCTTGGATAGTTTCTTTGTCATTTCCAATGAGAAACATATCATCCACACATAAGACCAAATAAATAACACAGTCACCAATTAATTTAAAATAAACACAGTGATCCTCTTTGCTTTTGGTGAAGCCAAGTCCTCGTATATAGGTGTCAAATTTCTGATACCACATCCTTGGTGACTTTTTAAACCCATACAGAGACTTTTTAACCTACATACCAGTTATTTCTTACCCTTCACCGCAAAGCCTTCAGGTTGCTTCATGTAGATATCCTCTTCCAGATCCCCATGATGAAATGTTGACTTCACATCCATCTGTTCTACCTCAAAATCAAATGCAACAACAACAGATAAAAGTAGTCTAATAGAAGTAACCTTGGCAATAGGAGAAAAAATATCACCAAAATCAATTCCCGACACCTGGGAATAACCTTTGGCTACCAACCAAGCTTTGTATTTCTCCACCTTGCCTTCTACATTCATCTTCTTCTTAAACACCCATTTGCTCCCGATGGGCTTCCTTCCAGCTGGCAACTCCACCAGAGCCCATGCCTCATTTTTGTGCAAGGATGCCATTTCATCAACCATGGCCTCCTTCTAGAGTTTTCCATCCTCTGAATCCACTGCCTCCTCGATAGTTATGGGATCATCATCAGTGATAGTTAAAGAAAAATTTGAACAGAAAGCAGATGGACTATACCTTTCTAGTTGCCTTCTTTCCCGAATTGGTCTTCTCACAACTGGAGTTTGTGGCTCTTCCTCTTCTGAATCTTCTTCTGTTGTAGAGTCTGATTCATCCTCCTTTATATCAAACTCTATCTTCTCGGGTTCCTCTGGTAGGACTTCATGTTTAACAACATCTTTGACCTCTCTAAGCACCACATCTCGGTTGTACACAACTTTCCTTGTTTCTAGGTTCCAAAGCTTGTAACCTTTTAAAGCATCCTTATACCCAATAAAGATGCACCTTTTTGATTTATTATCCAACTTGGTCGTTTTCTCCTTTGGAACATTTACATATGCATCACATCCAAATACCCTCAGATGTTAAAGAGAGGGTTTCTTACCAGTCCATACCTCATGTGGAGTCTTATCCTCCAATGTTGATGAAGGTGATCTATTAACCAGGTAACATGTAGTCTCCACTAACTCTACCCAAAATTCTTGGCCTAACCCAGTACTACTGAGCATGCTTCTTGCCTTTTCCACTAGTATTCTGTTCATTCTTTCTGCAACTCCATTTTACTAAGGTGTGTATAGATTAGTATTCTGTCATGCTATACCACACTTCTTACAGAAATCTTCAAATTCCTTCTTATAGAATTCTCCACCATTATCTATCCTCGACACCTTTATCTTCTTCTCTGTCTAGTTTTCCACTAGAGCCTTAAATTCTTTAAATATGTCAAAGACTTTATATTTCTTCCTCAAGAAAAATATCCATTTATTCCTTGAGAAGTCATCTATGAATGAAACATAGTACGCAGACTTTCCTAGTGATGGAACTAACACAGGTCCAAACACATCACTGTGCATAAGATTTAATATCCTGTTTGCCCTCTTAGCACCAGAAGAAAAACTCACCTGATTTTTCTTCCCATATACACAATATTCACATAAATCGAAATCCAGAGAGAAATTAGGCATACCTTCTACCATACCATTTCCATGCAATATCCAAAGGCCCTTCTCTCCAATATGTCCAAGCCTTTGATGCCATAGCATGGTCTTTTCTCCAGAGACCGCTAGGCTTTCCGCTCCACTTTTAGGAACCACAGAACTGTTGCACCGATTAATAATAGTGCTACTCTAAATATTGTACAGAGTTCCAATCCGAACTCCCCACATTAATAACTGTTCTCCCCGAACCATCTTGTAGGTATCTTTATTGAACACTGTTTTTAAACCTGCGTCATCCATCTTGCTTACAAAAATTATATTTCTGGCCTATTGAAGAATATAAAGAACACCATGAAGTGTTCTAATCCTTCCACCTTGCAGCTTCAACTTGAATTTTCCATGTCCAATGATTCTGGCCTTCCTAGCATCCCCTAAGAAGACATCACCACCATCATACTTCTCATACTCGCAGAACCACTCCCTATAGGGAGTGAAGTGAAAGGATGCACCTGAGTCAATCAACCATGCCTCATGATCTATATGTGTATTTGAAGAAGAAGCCAAATACACATCCCCACCTTCATCTGAGGTGTTTTTTGCCTCTACAGAAGGAGCATCATCAGATCCTTTCCTTTCTCAGGAGCTTTAGATCTGTGGTCCTTTTTGTAGTGCCCTTCCTTTCATCATTTCCAACACACCTTTACAAAATTTCTTGGAGATTTAGATCTCCCTCTAGATTTAGATCTCCTACTCGAAACCTTATTCTTGTTTATGTTCTGGGACCTTCCTCGTACAGATAAGGCATCTCCATTCCAACCTTCCATATTTCTCCATCTCATTTCCTCCGACAACAAGGTTGAGATAATGTCATCAAAATTCAAGGTAGTTGTATTGCTACCTATTGCAATAACCAGACTGTCCCACAAATCTGGTAGAGAACACAACAAACTGATGCAGTTATCTTCATATGAGATTTAATATCAACAGATGACAGTTGGATTACCACATTAATGAAGGCGTTCAGATGCTCTGTCACAGTCTTTATCCTTCACCCTCAGGCTATACAACTTTTTCCGTAGGAACAATTTATTCACCAGATACTTACATTGGTACAAAGTCCCAAGTTTGTCCCACAAATTCTTCATTGTAGCTTCCCCAGATACATTCAACAATACCAAATCTGAGACACACTACCATATTGTGCTCTTCGCCTTCCGATCCAACTTCTTCTAGTCTTCATCTAACATTGTCGTTGGTTTAGTACCTGGATCTACCACGATCCACTGATATTTATCCACCAGCAGATCATCCCTCTTGAGCTTCCACAACTCAAAACTTTAACCATTAAATTTCTCAATCTCTATCTTTCCACTGCTCGAAATCACCACAAGAATCGATCCCGTAGATCTCCCACTGAACAGGGTCTACCACATGCCCGAGAAAAAAACCCCTCAGTGTCCCCTTGAAGCCGAAATAGCTCTGATACAAAATGTAGGTTTTAACCCTGTACATAAATTATCTACAAATGAATCTTAAAACTAGAAAATAAACAATAGCGAGAGAATAAAACATAGAAAAGATATACACAGAGATTTTCCCCTAGATCCCAAATCGGGAAGACCAGCTTGATTTTTCATTATATTCCTTTTAGTGTTACAACACATATATATACATGCCAAAGCATACGTAAACCTCAATCCATTAACCCTGGATTAGAACATAACCGTAGTTCCCTTTGACTGGATCTACAAAATAACAGGGGCCAAAAACCATCATGCCCCAAAACCATGTGCAAACCCATGCACAAAACCATGGGCGGGTTCTCCCACCTAAAAATAGGGTCAAAAAAAATTTCCCGGGGCCAAGCCCCGGACCCTAAATAGGGGGGGTTACTACCCCCCCTGCTGCGCCCGGCGCAACGTACCTGGGTCGCCTGTAAACCGTGCGTGCGACTAATCGTGGAAATAATATAACACATACCCAAAAAACAATATACATAGGTAAATCCAAGTTAGCACGACACATATTACATCAAGATATTAAATGCAATGAACATAATCATTATGTTTATAACTGCAATATATATAACAACAAGTCGCTACCACTCATAATTGACCAACACATGTGCATATGACCACATTGAACAACTAACATCTATCATGCAAGTAACCACAACAACAATAAAATGACAAGCATGTATGTAACCATAATGTATATAGTAGACATTAACCAACATACCTACAATCCCGACATACAAAATTTTATGACAATATGCTCTTACCCGAGGTCTAGTGTTGCAACCTCACTCTAATAATATTCTTCTCCTATGTTATCTCAACAAAAATATCAACATCATAACATACCAACAACATCATGATGACACAATCTACATAATGACCACCAAGATGCATGTCTTATCTGCCATGCATGCATAACCATAATCATGACAATGCATGCATAACAGCATATAGACACTGACATGCATAACAAATTCATATACAAATGACATGCATTCATGAAAAACACATCCCATCATCAACATCATCAACTTCTACATGTCAACACAATTGTAAAAAATACCACCACCATGCATACATAACAAGAACATATACAACCTACATGCATCCATGACAACCAAATTTCACCCATCCAGTCCAAGGGTAGAACCATGCTCTGATACCACTCTGTAACACCCTCCTCCCACATTTACTCAAGCTAACCAGTCCACTGAGGTAAATATGTGACAAAGAGTTAATATAATAGGATTCAACCTCCTATATCACCTTAAGGAATTGAAATCGACAAAACAAAACCTTACTGACCTTCCTCAGGTGCTACAGGAACCCCAAGGGCTAATCCACCCTTCCAGGTGTCCAAACCCTGAGTTAACTTACCTTTTAATTGATCTGGACTCTCAGTCGTATGCACAATTCTACATCCATGTGACTGTAGGTCTCGTTTCACATGCATGACCATTGTAAGGGTGAAACTACAATCTTTTTCAACCAGTTTTGTGCTTGAGACTGTGAAATATGTGCCACCTTTTCAGCACTAGACTCTAGGTCACTACCCAGAACTTGATGAGACTTTACAAAACAATAAATTACATAAATACAAATATTCTAACACAAAACTTGATCAAGGACTTGACCTAACCAAGCCTATCCATGAAAAACATTCCATTAAACACATCATGAACATGTAATCTATAGGCGATAAATGCATATCTGAACATAAGGGTTTGATTCTTACCTGAAAATCACCAAGAAGGTCTAATACCTTCTCATAGTAGCTATAATAGCATCTATTATGGCATGTATTCAATAGCCATCCATTTACCAATCAAAACATATTAAGAGCCATAACTGGAATTTTTCATGAAACCATACTTATAACAATCTTATAACCAGAATATTAACAATGATAGATCAACCATTAAAGCCACATAATAACAAGTACAATTACACATAATACATAAGACGAAAAGAGCTCTTCTTAACAAATGAAAAATGCAACCAGGTCAGGGACTTCCATGTACCACCCGACCATAGATTTGTTTGAACCAAACCTTTCTATTAGTCAATCACCCCCATTCCATATTCCAATAATGAATGTCAGACTCGCAACAAAACCAACCATGGATTCCTCAAGATTTACCGCAATCTACCAAGGTATTACTAGGTCCAAATCCTAATCTATGCAACCATGCTTTACCACAATACCACCAAGGGATTCTTAGGCCCAAACAAGAAACATACACTACGAGTCTTTACCACAATCCCACAATATACCAATACTAGGATCACTAGGCCTATATAAGAATAGATTCCTATGGATCTCTCCATCTAAACTATGAGGAATTTGTCTATCTCCAATCTCTAGTATTTATTGTATATCTTGCCATTCACCGGTCGAGGATTCCTAGGTCCAACGAGACTCCACCATTAGGATTTACCGTATATCCCTCCATTCACCAGTAGAGGATTCATAAGCCTAACAAGGGAATACACCTCTAGGATTTACCGTATATCCCGCCATTCACTGATCGAGGAAACCTGGGCCCAACAAGGTATACACAATTCCATCTTTACTGCAATCCCATCTTCACCGGTCCAGGGATTCCTATGCCTTGTGTTTTTCTCCTAAGACCACCCCACTCATTTTCAAAACCATCCAGAAATCCAAATCAACCCAGTAAAAGAGAATCCCATCACACCATGGCTATCCAGCAATGGAAAGGAAATTTTGAACACCACTGTCAAACCTAGAAAAACCCATACCGATGACTGTAAGAGAACAAAATACACACATGCATGTAACATGCATGCCAAAAATAGCAAGGAAATCATACATGCAACTCGATACCTGCATGTAATATTGTTGCAGTTGCTTGATCCCACTTTTCCTTGTTTGATCTTTGCTTCCCTTTTCCTTCTTTTTCCTTCCTTTCCTTTCCTTGATCCAATGCTAGAATGCTGCAAGAAATCTCTAAGTGTGCAAGATTATGGGAGATGGATAATAGAAGGAGGGCTTGAAGTTAAAAGTGACAAAAAGCTACCAACTGATCCTCATAAGCCTTTTTATCAATGAGGCTTCTAATTTCTTCAATTTTCCATTATTTTCCTCCTCACATGCAACATGTGACCTTTCACCTTCCTTTTCTCCTATTTCCCATTATTTTCGTAAATAAAATGTCAATTAATGCCTCTTGCCTTTTCAAACCCTTTTCCATTTCCTTTTCCAACTTCCCCTAGCCATAATAAACCAAGTGAGCACCCACACTAGGATTTTTTTATCAACATTCATCTTGGAATACGTGTCTCGTGAACTTGGTCTTATTTTTCCTTCATTAACTTTATTACATGGAATTTAACCCGAGGATGTTACAATTCTACTAGGTTTTCTCTTCCTTTAAGAATATCACAGGGTTGAATTTCTCAAGGGTATAATGGATTGATGATAAGAGTAGGTGGGTTCATTAAATTCTCAATGGAGTTTGAACTCTAGTTACCTCTTCAAAATTCGTTTTGGCTCCATCTCTGGTGGAAAGGATGGTTAAAGATAAAATAGCTAAGGTTAGATTAGGGTGATATCTCCAACTAAAATTGAACCCTTATTTTTGGTGGACCCTAGCCCTCCCAACTTCCACACACTTAAGATCTTGAGGTATCAAGCAAGGATGTACATATTGTTCCTTTTTCTTCAACATTTTGGACATCATTTTCATTTGTAGCTTTCTAAGCTAGGTGAAGTAATGGGTCTTTAGTTTTTTATTTAGTGTTAGCTTTATAACGAGATAAGAAATGACCCCATGATATTATGAGGATATACCATTGGAAAAATATGATATATAATGGTATGTCACTTGATATTATAAGCTATTTTTAGACATAAAATCTAGAAATAAGTATGATTATATGATGATTTTTATTTTGAATTAATGGAAATGTGTTTTTTTTTAGGAAAAGAGATATATAATTATATTAATGAAATATTTAAATATAATAACATTTTCAATTTTCACTTACTCAATTTATTTTTTCCTTTATGGGGTGATACATGGCACAAATAAGGTGTGTGGTGTGGGATGCTACTCCCACTATCACCTAGCTCGATAGAAGGGGGAGAATTGGCCACCACCCACCCTCATTTGTGCTCAATATGATTTTTGTATTTGGATCATCATCAACACACTTGAAATTTCTCACAATTGAAATTGGCGGTTGTGAAAGGATGGTTCTGGAAGATGGTTGCACCATTATGGATCTTTTGATTTCATGCTATTTGAAATTTCTTGGCTCATACCACACAAAGATAGGATTTTTTTCTCCTAGTTGAGTGATTCATAAGAGTGTTTCCTATTGGTTGGTGGAAATATCTAATTTCTCCTATGGAGAAGGACTAGGTACCCCTATCCTTGTCTCCCCCATCTCTATAAATTTGTCTCTAACCTCTATTTGTGTGTTACCATTTTCTCTAGTGACGTGAGGTTGAGTTGGGAAAGGAAAACCTCAAATTTTAGCTTTTTAATGGTCATCTTAATAAAAGGTGATCATTCTCTTGTGTCTTTTAGTTTGGACTCTAGTTGTTTCATTTTCAACTTTTGTATTGATAGTTGGCTTCCACTGCTTGTTAAAAGAGAATGTTTCTATCTAAATTTTCATCTGAATCCTCGATAGTTTATTCTGGTTGAAGCTTTGGTTGATGAGTGTCATTGGGAGGGCGTTAATCTCTTATGGTTATCGTTGACTTCCATTGATGAGTTTGGTTGTGCAAGCGTTGGTTTCCATTTTACCTCTAACTTCTACAAACCCAATCTTTCCCTCACTACTTTACCCTCCAAAAACTTTTCCTAATTGACATAATTTTCATGCACCTCTCCTTGTGCCTCCCCATTGCCTCTCATAACTTCATAACCTCATAATATTACAAGTTGTTCCTATAATTCAAAGTTATAGGATTCTTTAAAATCATTTAACCTTTAATAAGTGATAAGTATGTAATTTCATAGATAAATTGTTGATCATATATGATTATAAATATTTGAAAAATTCAAAATCTTGATCAAAATTGAATTTTTTGAAATATATATTGAGATGTCAAACCTATCAAATTTTAATAATTCCAACTTGCAATAACTATAGAAATAGAAAAAACCACAAAAAGAAAAAAGGAAATATCAACGTGCACTTAAATAAATTTTCGATTAATGCATGGTTATGACGACGTGCACTTTCCCAAATTTATCAATGTTGAAATTGTTGTTTATTATAGTGTGATGGTTGAAATTCAATTATAATGACATTTTGTTATGACCAGTGCGTTAGAATATCATTTAAATGTATAGATCACCGAAAAAATCCTAGGAAAGTGAGAAGATTGGTAAAAAATCAAAGTGGTAGAATATGGCACTATTGTGTAATGATCCATTGCTTCACTTTGACTGGTAAATCTGGTTAGAAAAGTGGAAAAAATAATGGGAAAAATTTTCATTTGGACTGATTGGAATAGGTGGAGGGAATTAATGTTTACCTCACATACTAATATTATAATTATAATAATTAAAAAATAGCAATTTTGACTTCGCATATTAATTACGGAAAAAGGTGTTTTCTTTGCGAGTTTGGGAGGGAAAACATTGTTCACCCCACCCAATCTAAGAGATTTATTTTCGTCATTCAAGCCAATTATATTTTGACACATGAAACGAGATTTGGGAAAGTTTTGCAGAGTTTTGGGCAAGTTTTAGTCTGTGGCCAATGAAACAATGACCAACTAGACATTTATGAACCCATCTTCCGAGATTTCTCCCATAGATTTAGACCTCGACGTAGTTTTCATGTGGCCCTTGGGGACATTATAGAAAAATAAAACGATGATGGTAAACTATTGTGGATATTCCACTGGATAGTCTGTCACAGCAAATCTAATAATATTATATTAAAAATACGATATTCTGCACTATGATAGTTTTATTAAACTTTAAGATCTGTAGGTTTAATAGTGTATGCATGTGAATATAAATTATGCAGAAGAGTAGAGAATGAAAAAATAAGCTCACACACAAGACACAAGATATGGCTGGGAAACCCTCTTGGGAGAGAACCTAGTTGGAAGGTGAGGTTGCTTCACTCTCTTTATTTGTCTGAAAATATGGCTATAGGTACAAAGAAGTAATGCATGTGGCCCGCGAGTTGTTACAACGCACATATACTATTTTTTTGCTCTACCTCCTACATTTCTTGGTTATCTTTTCTTCGCTACGGAACAAAATTCTCTCCAAAAAATGGAATTCCTCTTCCTCCTACTGGCTCGGTTATAACACAGCCCAATAGCCTACTAGTGGTTAATTTTTACTATATCAACACTTAACTAAAGTTACAAAATAGAATATTGTAGAGTATTTTACATCAAAAACACGTGGGTAGCCCCTTTTCCATGAATAATGAATTATGGGATTAACGTGGCATCCTCTCGAACTATAGGTGTGAAAATAGGAAGGTCAAATTTTGAGTGGCATAAAGTTTGCATAGAAACTCTGATTAACGCAATTCTTGCGTCGTTGGAAAGGTATTTGTGTGTAGACTAGCATGAAAATGTGTTTCATTCATAAATAAAGTTTTACCCCCAAAAAGCATCATTTGATGCCTCAAAACAATCCTAGAAGGTTTCGGACCTTGTTTTTCCAAACTAGTTCCAGGGAAAATTTTAAGGATGGAAAATTATCTTGAAGTTTAAAAACTTGGCGAATCTCACTAGTCCCTAAAATGCAAACTATAAAACATTTATTGATGTATTTGTAAAATTATTCAAATTTATAATGATATTATATATATTGTCCATATAACGCTAGCGATTTTTAATGTAAAATAATTTTATATCGTACAATTTGGGCGAATCATTTTTATAAAAAAATGGAAATTAGCGAATCCTTTTTTTTGGAAAAACCATGGAAAATTAGCCCACCTGCGAATATTAGCCCCTAAAATTTTCCATGACTAGTTCCCACTAATAAAAACAGTTACATGTGATGATTCCTCCATTTTCCCACTCCAAATGCATCGAGATGGATGGAAAATAATATAATGATCCAATCTAGATCAAATGGAATGAAAAAATATGCAGACGCGATTATGCGTTTCGATAATAGATTATTCTTCTCTCCGCGACCTTGGAACCATACCTACCAAGGTCCTCCACCAGGAAAAGACGCAGTAGCATACATAAGAAAATTGCAAATCAAACAATTACAATGATCTTGAGCTTCTGGTTAAAGCTAAGTATGTTCGTGGTCTTCTCTCATGTGTCTGAACCTACAAAGCTACACATTCCAACTGATGTTTTAGCTATGAGTTTCCTTACTAATCACTATTTATCATAACTCTTGTTGGAAATACTGAGAGGGGGGATGAATCAATATTCCTTTCAATTAGAGCATTATTTAATATTCAATTATTATCAGTGGTTATACAATGATAGGAGTAAACAAAAGGAACACAAATGCACACATTTTTTAAGGTGGAAACCCTCTCAATGACAAAAACCACTTGAATGCTTTTCTAATAATTCTTCAATATTAAACTCAAATTGAAAATAAAGCTCCAACTTCCTAGAATCTAGAAAATCATTCTTCTCCAACTCCCACTGGATGGACGCTCCAATGCCCAAGATTCTTCAGTAGTCAACTAAACGGATGCCCCAACACCCAATGAGCTACAACTCACCCTAACACCACCCTACCACCCTAAATTTTTCACAAGCTTGAACCTGTTGCTGACTTCATGCACTAGCCTAGCACCACCCTACCACCTTATAGAAGAATAAAAGAAGAATGGACTCTTGTATCAGGGAAACTGGTCCACTTTACAATGATATAGAATGTTGTAGAAGAAGAAGACATGTTAGACCATAACCCCAACTATGACACAACCACCTAATGATGATCGTAGACCTCCCAACACTGCCTCTTCAACTCTTAGCAGATAAACACTTGTACAATTTTTATAATGATGTATTTATAATGACTTAGTACAATGATACCTTTACAGTGAATGTATGTAGTGTTGCCCACTTGAAGTCTTCATGTGATGAAATTATTGCTGTTGTTCTGCACCTTGATTTCTTCTTTTGTCATGCTACCCTTTGTTGCACCTTGCTTTGCTTTGCGGCCCTAGAAAGTCTGGTCCTTTGCAGCCCTTGACAACACATGATCTAGCTTTTTCTTGCCTTCTAGGAGCTCGATATTGAATCTGGTGTATCTCTATTATTTGAGATCCCCCAATATGTGATTTTTAGTTCTATAGTAGTTCTCTGAGTCTTCTTTTCAATGCCATAGGTCTGACTCAATTCAGATTTTTCAAGGGAGAGTTATGCCCAATCTCTCACAATGACCTAACTATGGACTGCTTCATTAGTGTGAAATTATACGGCATGCCAGGTGTCACTATTTCTTCATTCGGATCAAAAATTGATACAAAGAAAAACTACAGTCTGTTCACTATCTGCCACTTTTTACAAAATTCCAATCCGATACTCAGAGAGAGAGTTATGCGATTTTCCCAACGTCACTTCTTTGAGATGAAGTTCTGCAGCCTGCAAAAACACTGACTTCCACATATCATATCTCTGAAAATGTCGTGCACCTTGATCTGAAATTTTTATAGGAGCTTCCTCAGGATTTTGGCTTTGCCTGATAAAAATTTCAGCTTCTGAACCTTCATAGAAAAAAAATTTAAAGCGAAAATTCTATGATGACCTGTTTGAGGTAGCGAAATCCCTACATTATAAGGAGGATATGAGGATCACAATTTATATAAATTCTTAGTATGAGATGGTTTTCAACAAGTGAACATGGGAGGGATTTTAGGAGCTTAAAAATGATTAATTAATGACTTTTCAATGACCCATGCCACAACCCCATGGGATTTTAGCCCACTAACTTCAAACATGAATATCTCTCAAACCGTGAAGAATTACATGGCGTGCCATATATCAATAGAAACATCTCGACAAGTAGAAGCCATAAAAAATATTATTGACCCAGAATATAGTAATTTTATAGGTCAAAATTACCATTCAAGATCGGGGTAGCCCCTGGCGCTGCTTGGGTTGACATCAATGACAACCACTGATCAACAATCTCCCCCTTTGGAATTGATGGTAACACAAGTACTCCCCCTGTGATCATGACACCTCTTCCTACAACATTCTCTCCCCCTTTGACATTAATGGCAAAGTGTAACTCCCCCTGACACACAATCATCCTGTTGACCTGTACACACTTCCACTCCCCCTTTATATTATGAATAAGGAAAATCTAATGAGAACTTGGGAGAATCCCAAGCTTCTGGCGAAGATATTCCAATTCTTCATGAGTACTCTTAAGATCATCAATGCTTCCTGCCCAATATGCATCTATAAAGGCTTGAATAATGAGATGTTACCCTTGAGATACCACAAGCCATATTCTGTTGTTTCCTTTAGATATCGAAGAATTATTTTGATGGCAATAATATGTGATTCTTTTGGTGCTACTTGGAATCTTGCTACTTGTCCAACTGCTTGCATAACATCTGGCCGGGAGGCTGTTACATATAGAAGACTACCAATCATAGATCTATACAACCTTTGATCCACATCCTTAGATGAGTCGTCTTTGCTCAATTTGCAACATGTTACCATCAGAGTAAGGATGAGTTTGCAATCTCCCATTTTGAATTTCTTGAACATTTCCTTGATGTACTTGTCTTGACATATAAATATTCCTTTCTCTTGCTGAGATATTTGAAGCCCTAAGAATTATGTGAGCTCACCAAGTAAAGACATCTCGAACTCACTTTACATCTTTGTAGCAAAGTTCTTACTTAGTTGATCATCATTGCTACCAAACATTATATCATACTCTTTAGATATTAGATGTGCTTTAGTTGCTTCATCCAGAACATATATGTCATTTGGAGCTCGACTTGTTGTAGCCACAATTTCACCATACCTACCTTTCCTGATTACACATTTTGTGGAGTTGAATAGTATTGTGTGTCCTTGATCACACATTTGTCCAACACTGAGCAGATTTTGATTCATGTTTTCAACTAATAAAACATTCTTGGCTAGATAATCTTTTCTTCCGAGAGTGACGGTACCTGATATTTGAAGATCCATCATTTCCAAAGGACACGATTCCATCATCATTCTCTTTCAGAGATACAAATTTCTTTCTATTTCCAGTCATATGCATTGAGCAACCGCTATCAACATACCACACATATTTGTTGTTTTGAGCCTTGAGAGTGAAAGCACAATTATCAGTCTTCTTCTTCTTCCATGTTCATCCGTTCTGTAGCTTCGAAGATTCTTCTGGAGGATTTTCATGTCTGCAGTCTCTGGTTATGTGTCCAAAGTTCTTACATTTGTAACATTCCATATTATTTCTTAAATGTTCAAATCTATTAATGTTTCGTTGAGCCCTGGGAGGTTCATATTTGACAGATCTCCTAGAATTGTATTATTTCCTAGGGTACATGGGACATTCTACAACTTTATGACCAAATTTTCCACATGAATAAAAATAGCCATGAAAAATATGTTGGTACTTGGATGGAAATCTTCGTCGAGGAATTGTCTTCCAAGGATGTTCTTGTGAATCTTGTCCAATGAAGTCTACATGTATGTCATATCTCATAGGTTCATTGTATTTTGTTGTAGAAGGTCCTTTTTCTTCTTCTTTGTAACCAAGGCTAGTTCTATCGTTGTAATATCATTGATTGTTGATGAGTTCTTCTAATGCCCTTGAGCTATTGTCATAGTTTTGGACAATTTTTCCCTTCTTCACTTCCTTACGCAACAAAACTACTTCGGCTTCTAATGCTTCCCTTTCTTGGTTGCTTTCTTCCAAATTCTTTTGAAGTGACTCTTCAATACATTTGTGTTCTTCAACTTCAATTTTGAGACATTGAACTTTTCTTCAAGAGTATTGGAATGGATCTTCTCAGCCTTGAGATCTTTTATAAGCTTGCTTTCCTCAGAAAAATATTCTATGGTCATCCCTTCTTCTTCGGTGTTTGATACCTCTTGTTTAATGTGCTTGGCCATAAAGAATACTCTCTCATTGGCTTCTTCTTCACTTTCATTGTCTTCATCGGATGATGAGCTATCTTCTTTAGAGAGAAAGTTCCTTTTAAATCCTTTATTTTTTCTTTGTTTGTTGAATTTCTTAAATCCTTTCTTTTATTTTGAGTTTCCATCACTTTTGTTCAGACATTTTGCTGCAAAATTCCCAACCTCACCACAGCCAAAACATATTAATGGAGGTTTACCCTTGAATTTTCGCTTACCAATTTTTATTTTTCTCATAAAGTAAGCATATTCTCCATCTGAAAGACCTTCTTTATCATCTTCCTTTTCTTCACACTTGCAGGTGAAATTCCGTGCCTTTGAATGTTGTTTCTCCTTCTTGGTTTTCTTAGATGCAGCGAATGCAATTTCTAGATGCGAAGTACCCTCTTCTTCATCAAGTCTCATTTCATATGCTATGAGAACTCCATGTAATTCCTCTTTGTTGAGCTTTTCCAGATTTGCACTATATTCTAAGACCGATACCTTTGGGCTGAATCTCCCTGGTAATTTTCTAAGAATATTTCGTATAATAGTCTTCTCGACAATAGGCTCTCCCAATCCTTCCAGAGTGTTGGTTATTTCATCAACGTGTTGGAAGTATGTAGCAATGTTGTTATCTTCTTTCATTCTGAGTTGCTCAAATTTTGCTCTCTAGATTTGAAGCTTTGCTTCTTTGACATTTGAGTCATGTGCATATATATTCTCAAGCTTGTCCCATATTTTTGGCAGTTTTACAACCAAACACCTTATGATAAGCAGATTCAATAAGTCCACTGATAATAATATTCTTTGCTTTTGCATCATTTACCAAATTATTCTTACCTTGTTCATCTGCGGTTGATGTAAATCCATTTTTAACAGTGTCCCATACTTCGTAACATTGTGCCAAGAGATAGACCTCCATTCTTCCTTTCCAGAGTGCATAATTATTTTCATTGAACAAAGGTACACCATTCTTGGTATGCTCCATGACCTCCTTCCAGCTGTTAAACTGTTATTGAAGGAACCAAGCTCTGATACCAATTGTTGGAAATACTGAGAGGGGGGGTGAATCATTATTCCTTTCAATTAGAGCATTAACTAATCTTCAATTATTATTAGTGTTCGTACAATGATAGAAATAAACAAAGCGAACACAAATGCACACAATTTTTATGGTGGAAACCCCCTTCGGGATAAAAAAACCACCTGAATGCTTTTCTAATAATTTTTTAATATTCAAATCCAATTGAAAATAAAGCTCCAACTTCGTAGAATCTAGAAAAGCATTCTTCTCCAGCTCCCACTGGATGGACGCTCTAACGCCCAAGATTCTTCAGTAGTCAACTGAACAGATGCCCCAACACCAAATGAGCTACAACTCACCCTAGAACCACCCTACAACCCTAATTTTTCACAGGCTTGAACCTATTGGTGACTTCATGCACCAGCCTAGCACCACCCTACCACCTTATAGAAGAATAAAAGAATAATGGGCTCCCTTACCAGGGAAAATGGTCCACTTTACAATGATATATAATGATGTAGAAGAAGAAGACACACTAGACCATAACCCCAACTATGGCATAACCACCTAATGATGATCCTAGACCTCTCGACATTGCCTCTTCAACTCTTGGCAGATAGACACTTGTACAAGTTTTACAATGATGTATTTTCAATGATGTATTTACAATGACTTAGTACAATGATACCTTTATAGTGACTGTATGCAGTGCTGCCCACTTGAAGTCTTCATGTGATAAACTTCTTGGTGTTGTTTTGCACCTTGATTGCTTCTCTTGTCATGCTACTCTCTGCCACATCTTGCTTTGCTTTGCTACCATAGAAAGTTTGGTGCTTTGCAGCCCTTGACAACACATGATCTAGCTTTTTCTTTTTTTCTAGGAGCTCGATATTAAATCTGGTTTATCTCTGTTATTTCAGATCCTCAATATGCTGTTTTCGATTCTTTAGTAGTCCTCTGAGTCTTCTTTTCAATGCCATGGGTCTAGCCCAATTTGGATTCTTCAAGGGAGATTTATGCCTAATATCTCACAACGACCTAACTATGGACTAGTTCATTAGAGTGAACATGTACGACGAGCCATGTGTCACTGTTTCTTCATTCGGCTCTAAATTTGATATAGAAAAAACTACAATCTATGCACTATCTCCAACTTTTTACAGAATTCCAATCTGATACTTAGAGAGAGAGAGTTATGAAGATTTTCCCAAGGTCAATTCTTTGAGATGAATTTCAGGAGCCTGCAAAAACACTGACTTCCACAAATCATATCTCCGAACATACTGCGCACATTGATCTAAAATTTTTACAAGAGCTTCCTCAGGATTTCTGCTTCGCCTCATAAAAATTTCAGCTTCTGAACCTTCGTATAAAAAAAAGTTAAAGTGAAAATTCCACAATCACCTATTTCAGGTAGCGAAATCCCTACATAAGGAGGATATGAGGATCACAATTTATATAAATTCTTAGGTTGAGAGGGGTTTCAACAAGTTAACGTGGGAGGGATTTTAGGAGCTTAAAAATTATTAATTATTGACTTTTCAATAACCCATGCCATAACCCCATGGGGTTTTAGCCCACTAACTGGGGTTACAAACTTCAAACATGAATATTTCTCAAACCGTGAAGAATTACATGGCATGCCATATATCAGCAGAAACATCTCGACAGGTAGAAGCCATAAAAAATATTCTTGACCCAGAATATAGTAATTTTGTAGGTGAAAATTACCATGCAATATCAGGGTAGCCCCTGGTGCTACTTGGGTTGACATCAATGATAACCACTGATCAACAACTCTCATCTACGATTTAATCGTGTTGAGCTTGGGATGGTCTAGTCCATTTACTGGATAAAAGAAGGATTTAGAAATCATGTAAAATTTGAGAATGGAAAAGGTTTCACAATTTATTCTCTGAAGATAATTTCTATGTTAGTTGAAGGTAACAGTTGATGGATAATAAAAAAATGCAGTCATTGTTGATGGATGAAAATTTCACTCAGATGTCGGAAATTGGAGAGGAAGAGTGAAAATATGTGAGATGACCAATTTTTCTTTCCTAGACGGTTGGCCTGTAGGCATGAAAATAATTATCGACCACTTCCCTTCATAGCTGTAATAATCATCAATAGCACATCACAAATGTTGTATGAATAAATATTTTCTTTGCCATTGGATTTTCCATTCTGGGTAATTTATTATAATTCATTATCTTCAAATGAAATATACCATGCAATACTTATTAGGTATTCCTCCACAAAATTGGATTGGAATGTCCTGGGACAAGCCTTCTTTCTCCAGTAATGATTTGGAATGATCCAGATTTATGCAGGAACACAATCAAATACATAAATACACATAAAATCAGAGATGTAGAGAAATAAAACTTCATTTCATTAATAACAAATAACTTAAATATGCTTACAAACATAATGGAAATAAACTAGCTAGGGTGCTGGTAGCTTATCTCTAAGAAGAGATGTGGCAGCTACAGGCCTTTGAAGTGTGCTACACTGAGGCTTAAGGGCCTATTTATTATTGAGAAACAATGGATAACCCTAAACATAAAGAAACCTAACCCTAGTAGATGAAGCACCAAAACTATGGTTCTTATTTGGGTAAATTGGTACATCAATCTTCCCGACAATGTAAATTTGGAATACAATCTCTATTTGATGTGCACAATACCTCGTTAGAAATATCTATCTGAGGAATAAAAATTTTGATGTGAGAAATATCAAAATAATTTCCATGTTCCTCCCATTTTTTCCAAAAAACTTCGTTTAGCACCTTAAAATGGCTCTGGAAGTTCAAGACCCAAATATTTGCTAAAAATAGTAAACTTTGCTACAATTATGGAAACTGAAAAACTGAAAGAAACACTGGGTGGGCCCCAAGTGGAATAGGTAGTTGACCACCAATATCCACCTAGATCATTTCTCCCCCCTTAGGAAGAAATGGTCCCCGTTGCGTTGAGTTCCTCCATGATATGAGGAAACTTTTGCTGAACATGGTCCCTGGTGAACCATTTTCCTTGGAGCAAGAGTTGGCCATCTTTGAAAAACCGATACAATTGGATCTTCCATTGGAAAGTGTTCTTTATTTCATGTGAATGATATGATCTGTGGCAGCCTGTTCCATGCAGTCTGGGTTTAACTTTGTTGGTGTGAGTTGTTCTCCAATGTTGGAGGTGTCCAGTAGAGGTGGGAAGTAGGGCCGAAGGTGGTTCACATTGAACATTGGGTGTAGAACAAGGAATGGTGGAATATTGAGATAGAAGGTATTGGACCCTATAGCCTTAGTGATGGTGTACGGCCCATATCGGAGCGGGTGAAGCTTGCAGTGTGGTCTAGCGAGGCGCTCCTTTTAAAAATGTAGCCACACTTTGTCCCCCACCTAGAAGTTGTGTGGCACCCGATGTTTATCATGTTGTTGATTATACTTAGCATTAGCTCTCTCCAATATGTCATGAACCTGTTGGCGGACGTGCTGAATGTGCTCAATGAAGTTGTTTTCCTTGTCAGCTTCAGACTGGACATGAGCCAAATCACCCTAAGTAGCTGCAAATGGCATGGCTACATCAATGGGACATAGTGGTTGGAATCCCAAGCCCACCTGAAAGGGGTTGTGGCCAGTTGAGCTATGGAGGGACCGATTATAACTGTGTTGTACATAAGGAAGACTCTCATCCCATGTGTGTGGATGCTTTCAATTGTACATGCACATAATGTGTACGATTATCCTATTGACGACCACTTCCTGGCCATCAATTTGGGGATGGAAAGATGTAGACTTGGTGAGCTTGGTGTCCAGCATTGACTAGAGGTTGGAACAAAATGTGCTGAGGAACCTGCTGTCCCAATTTGAGATGATAGACTGCGGGATCCCAAAGTGCACCCACACTCGTTCAAAGAAGAGTTTGGTAGTGTATTCTACTTTGATATTCTTCTTGCAGGCCACCATGATGGACATCTTCGAGAATCTATTGTCGACAATAAAAACACAGTCATTTCCATGCTTAGTAGAAGGAAGGCCCGACATGTAATCCATGGAAGGCCCTTTATTCTTGATGGTTGATTTGGAAATAGCTCAAGCAGTGCAAGATCTGATGTACTTCCCAACATCCTATCAAAGGTTCGGCCAATAGAAATACTTCTACAGTACTACCACTATTTTCTCAACCATGAAATGGCCAACAACATGACTATAGTGAAATTCCCAAATCATCTTGGCACACTCACTTGAAGGAACACAAAGGTGTCCCAGGTGACATAGCAGTGCATCCTAGAGGTGAAATTTTGAAACTTGCGTACCCTCCAAGAGTGTCTTGTAGATGTGGCCAAATTTTGGATTGCTATTGTTGAGAAGTGACCAATCAGAGGTATCGAGCCCACAAGAGTTGAGAACGGTGGTTAGCACCATGATCGGTGGTAGGCTGAGGTAGTCTTCAACATTATTGGTGCTGCACTTCTTATACTTGATGTTCAAATGAAATTGTTGCAGATATGTGGACCACTTCTGATGGAAATCGTTCTGCAACTTTCCTTTCATCTGTATGAACTGCAGGGGTCGATGGTATGTGTGGATGACCATTTCCTTCCCCAAAATGTAATTCTTCCTTTGTCATCATGTCTACACAATGGAATACATATCTTTTTCATAAGTAGGATACTTGTGGACTGTGTCGGACAATGTCTCACTATGATATGTCGTTGGATGCCCCTGCTGAGTAAGAACTGCCCCAATAGCATAGTCAAAGGCATCTGTCTTGATATCAAATGGTTGTTGCAATTCTGGTGATGTGAGCACTGGGATAGAGTAGAGGCGATGTTTCAATTCTACGAATGCCTTCTATTGAGATTCCGACCAAAAGAATTTTTCTTTCGCTCCTCCATTAGTGACTTAACTCAAGGCACAAGTGATATGAGAGAATCCAAACATGAACTTGTGTAATATTCCCAAATGGGGAAGCAAAAATATATGAACACAATAGTGGAAAGAATAGTGAATTAATCAACACACCATGATATGAGACAAATATATAGCCATCTTATTAAACATATCAGCAAATAATAGGCACAAGATCTTGAGGATCTAATCACTCAAGTAATAGAAAACAAACCTTCTCTAAGAAAATATGTCAATACATGTAAAAACACTGCCATACAATTGCCATGAACCATGAAAACATAGTTTTAGGGCATAAACTGCTACATAAATATACATCAATGTAGATCTATTGTTGTATATCTCAAATAATTCTAGAAGTGAAGATCTAGCCTCCTAAACACCTTTCCAAGAGAACCCGGGAAGGATTTCTTGAAATACACAAAGTATGAATGGTGGATCTAAAGCCCTACGGCTGAAGATTCACTGCAACTGAAGCACATAGAAGGAGGTGGCTGAATCTAATGTAGATATGAAATAACTCCTCTAAAAAGACTCTCTCAATGAAGGGATGATCCATTCAACAAAAAGAAAACCACTACTGTTGAG
This sequence comes from Pinus albicaulis, assembly GCA_034641835.2. NCBI lineage: Eukaryota > Viridiplantae > Streptophyta > Pinopsida > Pinales > Pinaceae > Pinus > Pinus albicaulis. Next base: position 951,460,239 of record CM076583.1, read on the forward strand.
GAAACTGCTGCTGCTGGAAACTACTACTTATGAGGCAAAGTACCATGTGCATAAGGCTGCTAGCATGCTCAAAATGATCTGGGCTTTGAACCATAGATTATACTCAAAACACCCAGAAAAACCCGGAAATGGTTTAGCTAGATTGTAACTTTGGAGTTTCGGCCATTTTTGGGTTGCCCACTACAACAGCTCACTAAAATAACACAATTCCCAGCTGAAAATACACTGTAAATGATGGGGATAGGTTGGCATAATGCCAAAGATCTGAAATATGCCCAAGAACCCTCCTTTTTTACCTCCCAAGAGAAGGAATCCTTCCTACTATGGAAAACTAGCTTAGAAAGTGGGTTTCTCAACCCTCCACTACAACACCCTACAACACAACAAAAATATGAACAGAAACTGCGTTGTAGATGAAGGCTGAAGCTTGGACATAATTCTAGAATGTGAAAATGATAGTACAAGACTCCTCCAAGGGCTCCTCAATGGAAGAGGTGGGATTCCCGATCAGAAACACCCAGTGCTAAACAACACATCAATCTCAACTAAACAGCTGAAGAATGAAAATAGTCATGCAGACCAAAAAATAAATAATCCATAACATAAGATCCTATGGCTTCCATCATATTCCTTATAAAAAATATGAGCCTTCTCACCCTGGGTCCCACTCATTAGGGTTCCCACCATCATGCAATCAATCTCCCTCCAAAACTGCATTTTTAACTTGGTTGAACTTGACCTTGTCCACATACATTAGCCCTTGTTCACACATGAGGGTGATTTATCTAGCTATGAAGATGATCCCTTTTCACATTTAAGAGGGATTTTATTCCTACAAAAGAGGTTTATGGGTCTCCCTACCCATTTATTCATCTAACTAAATGATAAGAGAAAAATTAATATTCCAATTAGCTCCATGCTAATTTAAGAATATTACAGTCCTCCCCTCCCAAATGTTGCTTGTCCTCAAGAAAATACAAGGATAGAACTAAAGAGCCTCCTCTCCTCCTCCTGTAGCATCCTTATATGATAATCTACTCTAAGGAAAAATATGTTGTCTCATCAATAAACCTCCAAATTGCTCCTCCCAAGTATGCAGGTGGGCTTTTGGTGACAATCCCAAATAGCTATCATCATGAAAAAGTGAAATACCCATGGATGCAACAATATGCTGTCTAGAGGCCTTCTTGAGGCATGGAATTTGAAATATATTGGGAACCATAATTCCCATGTGAAGCTCCCATCCCCAGGCTATCATCCATACAAAATGATTCACCCTCCAAAATGGTAACTCATAGAAATACTCCTCCACCTTTAGCTCCTGCAATGTAGGTGGGCTACATAACTGAACATGGTAGACCAAATTTCCTACCTCATGCTGTCTCTCTCTACACTTATGGAAAGTGTAGAGGTGCTGATGATATTGGGCTGCAATAATGTTTCCCTCAAGATACAAAGGGGTAACTGGATCTCCAAAGACCCCTCCTCTAGTTTCATGAGCCAAATCCATCCCATACAAAGTGAATGGTACATCATCACCATGTGGTATCCAAATCAGAAAAATGTTGAAGGCTATGTGCAAATTTGGATGGTGTTGGGTGCTAAAAGGTTCCTTTTAAAACTCCTATTTATCCCACATTAATTATCAACCCAAGAAAGTCCTCTTATTTCAAGAGTGTACACAATATGTGCACGCTATAATCCCAGAGAGTAATGTTTCTTAAAATGTAGTATAGATCTTTCAAATACGAGAATAAACGGATGCTTTTAATAAATCCCACTTGCAACTAAAGGAAACTCAATGCTGTAAAACTAAATCATTCATTCAGCAAAGTAACAACAATTATCAGTTGAGGATACAGTAGAAATAACTCATTCCTCTTTTAACTGATGTAAACTAATCAAGCATAAATAAGATCGTCAATCTGAGAGCTTTGGAAGCAATAGCCAATGTTCTTTGTAGTTGTTGATCTCACAGACAACACACTAAATAAAAAATTGGAAATGGAAATGAATTAAATCAATAATGCTACTGCAACTGATGGAAATGAGATAATTATGCTAACTGTAAGAATGCTAAAAGGAAAAACTAAATGATTGTAGAAAGTAAATGAGCAACAACGCTATATAATAGAAATAGACAGCAACGCTTATGTGACTGCAATGAACAACAAAACTAAGTTACTGAAATGAAAAATGAAGCTCTGTAATTAGAATGAGTGACACAACAATATACTTGCAGAAAGCAATGATATTGTTATGAGGGAAAAGAACAACAACACAATTCAATTGCAGAAAGTAATCATTAAACAAACCGCACTTGCAGAAATCAGAAATAAGGCAAACCACACTGTATGGTATAGGAATGGCAAGTAGATCCACCAGGAGCTAGGCCCTTAGCCATCGGTGAATACTGCCGGATTACTTCAGGAGATGCGAAGGAACTGCAACTGTTTTTATATATTCATTATTGCATAATTATTACAGCAAGTTCGTGCTATGCTTCAACAGCGAGAGTCGATGATCAAAGTTACAATTTCAATAGTAATTCTCCCATTCCTCCTAGCCTATCCTATCTATCTCTAATCTAATAATCCATCTAATTCTCTCTCTAATCATCCATCATGAATCCCCATAATAACCCCCCTTCTCTGATCTCTGTTCTGCTTTAAATACACATAGAGAAAAGAGAAGTTACAACCGATATGATTAAAAATGATTCCTATTAGAAAATTGGATTGCTCACAACCAATTGATCAGCAAGATCATATCTAAAATATCCTTCCATCAATCATTTAACAGGAATAGGTTGAATTTGGTATTGCAATTGGAAGAATTTGGAAAACGGCCAACAACGAATCTGGGAAAATCATTGTCAGAGAACCTTCTGTTTCTCTCAATACAGGCTGAATTTGAGCAAATTGTTCTTTAATAAAGTTAATTCGATCCGTTATGGACAAAACCGATGTTTCGGATTTTCCAGATTCTTCTCCATTTGCCCAATAAGTCCAATGCAAAATTGTCGCTTCTTATTCCAACGAATTTCTGAGTTGGCATATTTAATGATGAGCTGGAGATCAACTCTGCAATATAGAAAATATCTTGGAGGCTAAAATGGTGAGTAATGTTACAACAAATTTATTAATAAACCGTAATTGGTAAAATCATGCATAATCATCAATTTATTAAAAATAAAGGAGAAGAAATAATATTTATCCATAAGAGCATAAATAATTATAAAATGGAATTATATGATAAATAATGATAAATGACATGATAAAGAAGAGTAGAAATGGATGAAATAGGTGTTAAAAAGTGATAATAATAATGACATATTAGTGGCCCAACAGATGGTACCAATGGTTTCTCCAATGGATACAGGGAAATTTTACCAACTTCTATTTTAGAACATCATGTGGTAAGTTGTCTCCCAACAAGTTGCTAGCTGTGCATGTTTGGTTATCTACTAGGAGGTAGTAAATGGCATTATAAATAAGCTAAGCATAACAAAAATAAAACCACATTTGCCCAAAGTCATGCAAATAAGGTCTATCTCCATCATACATGTTGGTCCTAGAATGACCATGAAACCCAAAGATAATCTTGCCCCCTTGTGGAAAAATGCATTATACATAGATGGTGAGAAGATGCAAATACTTTATGAAATGATCAATAAGTACAGAAATACATTTCTTTCCATGAATTTTGAGTAGGCTAAAAGTGAGGTCCATAGATGAGCCCTCCCATGAGAATCTCCTCATAAAGGTCTGAAAAATGAAGGGATGCATACTCCCCTTGGAACACTCCATCAATAGATGCATACTCCCAAGTGAAAATGTTGTTAGCCTTAGTGATAAGGCTCTTGCCACTCCATGACCCCATTCTTTGACATGCCATGTGCCAAAGTCATTCACCATCATGCTGCTATGTGTGGGAGTCTCCTTCCTATGTGGAAGTACCTCCTGATCCTCCAATGCTGAAGGGTAGCCTCTTTGCACTTTGATTGTGCCACCCCTTTCTCCTGAAATATCATGCCAAGTATGGAAAAAACTCTTCCCATACTCTCCCAAGAGTAGCCAAAGAAAAAATAGCTCTTGCTGCCCCTTCACACCTCCATCATACAAATCATGAGGTGAAAATATGATGATTGGACATGGAGAATGTCATATCAACACAATGCACCCAAAATCCTTGCTTCCATATGAAGTAAGTGCCCTTCCAAGTTCCCTCCACCAACATACCTTTTGAAGAAGGATATGTCACATGATGGCCAAACTCTTTCAAGAGTAGCCAACGCAGCCATCCCTCCTACTGCCGTGTGTCATATATATGTAGGTGAATCACCACCCTCTTTCTTACCATCCACACCCTCTCATCCAACTGTGGGTGTCTCCTATCGTTCTCCACCTTGGTATTCCTCCAATGGAGAATACCATCCTCCCATATCAGATTTATACTCTTGCATTTCATGGGATGTTGAAATGAAACCTCTTGGATATCTCCCAATGAATACTCCTCACCAATGACCATATTGAAACCGTAAGGATCCAAATATGTTGAAGGTAAAACCTCCTCATAGGGTTGTACAATTCTCATCTTATCCTCCAAAAATTCACACCCCAACTCCCAGAGTTGTGTGCATCTCAATAATGAATAGTTAGGAGGATTGTTTATCCCTTCCTTAAACAACCCAATTTTTCACAACGCAGTGAAACTTTATTGCTCCAAATTAGCAATATTGTTTGATCCTTGGTCATGCAATGGCATTTTTCCACCACCCTCCATAAAATGTGCTAAAATAATAGAAACTGGAAACTTATGCGTACCTTGGTGTAGCTTGGGAACATCTTGTATTGCTACAAGGGTTCCTTCCTCCAATGTGATGGATCCCCCAACTGCTGAAGATGATGGCTGTTCTTCCATAGTTGTATCGGCGCTAGTACAAGTGTCCTCAAATGGTGGTGAAGGCTTCTCCTCCTCTAATTTCTTCTTGTCAATTTTTTTGATCAACCTTTGAGTAAAATCTGCAAATGCACTCACTCTTGCATGACTCAAATGGTTGAACCACCAAATGTTTTCTTCACCCTCAAGGTGTAGCGCTGCAATCTCAACAACCTCTCTTTCTACCATTGGATGTAGTAGGAAGAATGCATCTAGCTTCATTACCCAAGCCATTTCTGTACTTGTGGATATCCCATCAAAAGTAGACAATAGAAATCTATTGCCCCTCATTTTCCTATTGCTACAAGGCCTCCTTTCTTCTCCAAGTTGAATAAATTGTGGAAGAGTTAGAGTCTTCTTGAAATCTCTAGGTTAAGACTTATATTCTGCTAGGTATCCACTTAGGATCTCATTTTCCAATTGCCCTCCCTCTCCATGCTTCTTGTCTTCTTCCTCAAAAGGAAAGGGCATAGTGTATTTCTTTGAAGTTCTTTGCAACACTGGTTCTTTCTTCTGAGAATAGGAAGTACATGGACTTCCCTCTTCTTGAAACCCTATAGTGGTCTCATTTTATCTTTCCTCTTGCATCTTCTTAACCTCCTTGGAGAGATTCTTCATGGATCTGAAAAGTGATGAGACAAAGCTCATTCTCTCCATCATTCTAAAATATTTTTATAGCTTATTGGTTGAAACTCACAGGCTAAGTCAAGATTATGCTCTGATACCACTATAATATTCCCAAATGGGGAAGCAGCAATATATAAACACAATAGTGGAAATAACAATGAATTAATCAACAGACCATGATATGAGACAAATATAAAACCATCTTATTAAACATATCAACAAATAATAGGCACAATATCTTGCGGATCTAATCACTAAAGCAATAGAAAACAAACCTCCTCTAAGCAAATATGTCAATACATGTAAAAACACTGCCATACAAGTGCCATGAACCATGAAAATGCAGTTTTAGGGCATAACCTGTTGCATAAAGATACATCAATGTAGATATGTTGTTGTATAGCTCAAATAATGCTAGGAGTGAAGATCTAGCCTCCTAAACAACTTTCCAAGAGAACCCGAGAAGGATTTCCAGAAATGCACAAAGTATGAATGGTGGATCTAAAGCCCAAGGGTTGAAGATTCATTGCAACTAAAGCACATAGAAGGAGGTGGTTGAATCTGATGTAGAACTGAAAGAAATCCTCCAAAAAGACTCTCTCAATGATGGGATGATCCCTTCAACAGAAAGAAAACCATTGCTGCTGAGGAAACTGTTGTTGTTGGAAACTACTACTTTTGAGGAAAAGCACCATGTGCAGAGGGTTTTTTGCATGCTCAAAATGATCTGGGATTTCAACCATGGATTATTCTCAAAAAACCCAGGAAAACCCAGAAATGGTTTAGCTAGATTTTAACTTCGGATTTTCAGCGATTTTTGGGTTGCCCACTACAATAGCTCACTAAAATAACACAATTCCCAGCTGAAACTGTGTTGTAAATGATGGAAATAGGTTGGCCTAATGCTAAATATCTGAAATATGCCCAGGAACCCTTGTTGCTGATCTCCCAAGAGAAGGAATCCTTCCTCCTATGGAAAACTAGCTTAGAAAGTAGGTTTCTCAACCCTCCACTACAACACCCTGCAAAAAAACAAAAATCTGAATATAAACTGCGGTGTAGCTGAAGACTGAAGCTTGGCCAGAATTCTGGAATGTGGAAATGATAGTACAAGACTTCTCCAAGACCTCCTCAATGGAAGAGGTGGGATTCTCGATTAGGAACACCCGGTTCTAAACAGCATAGCAATCTCAACTAAATAGATGAAGAATGTAAATAGTCATGCAGACCACAAAATCAATAATCCATAACATAAGCTCCTATTTCTTCCATCATCTTCCTTATAAACAATGTGAGCCTTCTCACCCTGGGTCCCACTCATTAGGGTATCCACCATCATGCAATCAATCTCCCTCCAAAACTGCGCTGTTGACTTGGTCAAGCTTGACCTTGTCCACATGCATTAGCCCTTGTTCACACATGAGGGTGCTTTATCCAACTATAAAGAGGATCCATTTTCACATTTAAGAGGGATTTAATTCCTCCAAAAGAGGTTTATAGGTCTCCCTACCCATTTATTCATATAATTAAATGATAAGATAAAAATCAATATTCCAATTAGCTCCATGCTAATTTAGGAATATTACAACCTACACTAGAAATTAGCAAGACCCAGAAAGTTGTGAAGCTTTGTTAGAGTGGTTGGGGCTAGCCAATCCTGAATTACTTGGATCTTGTTTTTATGCACATGTACCCCCCAATCATCAATAATGTATCCCAGATACTGAACCTCAGTCATGCCAAAAGTGTACTTCTCCAAATTGGCACACAACTTGTGTTGTCGTAGTGTTCGGAAGACCTATCGGATGTAGTGGAGGTTGTTAGCCATCAGTAAATTTTGTCACAGAAAATGATGGCTAAAACAGGTCTTGAGCCTTCAAGAGATTATTTTCATAGAAAATTACTCATTCTTGAAGCCTTCTGGTGTTTTCTAACTTAAGAGTAATCTTCACTGTCGTTTCCTTCAAAAAATCCTCAAGAAGTCCTGCTATATAAAGGAGATTTTTTTCAGCCATTTTCTCCATCTTTTCACCTTCATAATTTCCTCCAAAATCCCCCAATATCACTCATTTTTCCCCTTTACATATCCCTCATTTTCCTCTACATTTATCCTCCATTCCCTTTGAAAAAATCCATTTTTACCCTCCATTTCATCAAAAATCCCTTTTAAACCTGTAAAAATCCCTTTTTTTATGGTTTAAAACATCCCTTTTTTCCTATCGGAACCCTTAAAAAAGGCTCAAAACCCTCCTTTTGGGCCTATTCCGAAATTTTTCAAACATTCGGTTTTAAGCCCCCTTGGCTTAAGCTCCCCTTCCCTTCCCCACCATAAAACCTTGCACCCGCGACCAGGCCTTAGCCCCCATCGCCATTGTGCATTGGCGTTCACAATTCTTCTTTCCCCTTACCTTTTTTTTTTCAATGGACCAATCTCCCAAGGGCTTAAATCCCCAGCCCTTGTTACTTTAGCTCCTAGTCATTTCTTCCTCCACGGGACCATGCCCCAACACCTACCCTTAACCCCCATCGGCATCGACAAATCACATTCTTTTTCTCCATTACACTTCTCCTTTTCCTCGTCGATGTTTCAACCTCCGATGAGATCCGCACCATTGATCTACCAATATCAACGACTCTCCGTGTTCCCTCCCATTACCCATCACCCAACAGTTTTCTCATCCTCTCTCTCCCCGACAGCAGATCTCCACCGTTGATCTGGGAGATCCAATGGTTATCCAACCCCTTTTCCTTCGTGAATTCCCGTTATCTCCAGCCCCAGTTTTCCTGGCTCCCGATCCCTCTTTCTCCATAGAAACACAACTCCCCTTTTCCTCTAGCCCCCTCCCTTTATTTCTATTTTCTTATTTACTCCCCTTGCCTTACCACTCCATGAAGTGATCCCCACCGTTTATCTTATTGATCCAACGGCTACGTGCTCCCCGTTTATCCCCTTTCCCTTTGCTCTTCCGACGCATCTCGATCATCGAAACACCCAATCTAACGGTCATTATCCCTTCACCCTTCGTCTTGTTTTATAACATACCCACGCTACCAAACAAAAATAGGTGATGTCACCTGCTGGCCCCACTTTCCATCACGCAAAACATCTCCCAATCGATGCTCGACACCTACCCTCCACCACCCTATCCACCAATCAACTTCACTCCTTCGCGCTCCCTCTCCGCCGTCAATCTACATCCCTGCAGATCGGATGGCTGACGCACTCCGACCACCAAAATCTCCCCCACACGTAGCTTGGATGCGAAATCGGTGGTATTGGGAGGACATGCGTCGCCCGACGGATGATATCGCATTTGTTCGAGCATAAACCGCTTACCACTCTTGGTGAGCACAAAAACCATTCATGGTTTTCCCAAAACCACTTTCCACTATTTCATGCCAAATCTCAAAATTAAACCCTGTTTTCGCGTTTTTGTCCATAGAACCTCCTCCTGCATGCATTTTCCCCTCCTCACCGCTCCTTTCGCCCTTCGCCGAGCCTTCAAAGCAATTTATCCAATGCGTAGGGTTTCATAACGTTTTTTATTGTTTTATGTAGGTTCGATGGCGTTCTAAGGCCAAAAACCCCTGCCACAGTACATAAAGGGACAGGGCCGAAGGTGATGACCTTTGTCGCCCAAAAAAAGGAAAAATAACGAAGAAATGGATTCCACAAGGTTCAAAATCATGGTTTGACTGCTGCCTCATGAGCAATGGTTATACAATCAAACCCCTCAGCGCGCCAAAGATACCTGTCCACAGCAAAAAAAGGAATAGATCAGCGAAGAAGTTAAAGGATAAAGGTTAAATAATAAAACAATAAGATTGAAGACTTAACCAATGATTTACAAGGATAAAGAACAGTTAAGGAAAATTAAATTAAAGTTAATACAGTCAGCAGAAAAAGACAAAAGCCCAGAAGATGATTATAAAGGTCCAAAAGCAAGATCAAGGCCTAATTTAGTGTTTAAAGCAAAAAATCAGATAGATCAGCATAAGACCACTTCAAAATGTCAGATCATTGAAGCAATTAATCCCCAGAAAGCTAGAAATGCCACCTATAGGCCTATTTATTCAAAAAGACTACAAAGTTAATGCATAGTCAGAGATATTTGCCAAAGACAACTCAGAAGTAATTGCCAGCCTACCAAAAGCCTCCAAAGTCAACAAAAGTGACTGAAGTAGATAAAAGTTAATGTAAAACTAATTAAAACAGAGTTAAACATTTGAAATCTTCTCCATAAGGTTTCCCAAAGGCCGAGAAGCATTTACTCTGTATTAATTGAACAAAGAACCCTTTCTTTCACTCCACCTCCTCAAATTTACCTATATATATCATATGAGGAGCCTAGTATTATTGTTGGTTGAATACTTGTTGAATGTAAATAGCTATTGAGGCTGCTAAAACTCTATTTGTAATTGAAGAAATATAGGCTGAGAAGAGAAGTTTGAAGCTGTAAAGACCTACTGGACTTGAAGATCGTAACTGGTTTGAACATCAAATACACAAGCTGATTTATGGGATCCTAGTCTATGTCAATGGTGACGTTTTTCTTACTGTAATTGTTATTTTTCTCATGTTTTCCATACTATCCACTTTCTCTGATAAAGAACAACAAATATAGATTAGGATTTAATGCAAAGTACCCTAAATCTCATTGATAAGCTTTATCTCTATGTTTTCTTCTAAATGTGTGTTTGGGAATTATTTCAATAGAGTGTAACCAGTCAAGGAATGTTGGTGAGCCCATGTCTTGCCGAGTAAAACTTGAGATTTTTTTCTTGAATGTTCTTGAAAATTATACTAATTAAAGTTGAATTAGGGAATTCTATGGTTAGCACTGTCCTCTAGTTTATATCCAACAGTAGCTTTGAAAAGATCCCTTAAGTGTATGCCAAAAGCGGGATAGGTTCAAAGTACTTACCTGATCTTAGGCTACTTTTTATGTTTATCTTAAATGTTTTCCTTTGAGAATATGCTGAAAGCAGGCTAGGTTAAAAGTCCTTACTTGATCTTAAGCTATTCTTTGTTTTCCTTTGAGTGTGCTAAAAGCAGGCTAGGTTAAAAGTCCTTACTTGATCTTAAGCTGCCCTTTGTTTTCTTATATGTCTACTTCTTTCACCACACTTATTAATGTTCCACACCATAAATCAACTTAAAGAGATCCTTTGCTATAGATGACTTTCCCCATAAACCACTCTTGAAACTTGTTGTGCAATAAAATCCTTTTGTGACTCCATAGCCCAATGGATTGATACTGTTTCTTACCTTTCCCATCAGCTGAACCATTTTTTCAACCTATTCACACCTTTACCCTTCAAAAGACTTCCTTCATTTTGATGATATCCATCCCAACTAAAAACCAAAACAAAACCCTTGTGCTTCACAACTAGCCTAATATCATATCATAAGCCTTAAAGATAATATCTTTGAAAACACTTATATAGAGAGATCCCTCTCTGAATCTAGGAGGGTTAGATCCTAGGATTCCAAAGTGGTTTTGATGTAGGATCTATAGTGTTTGTTCTTGCCAATATTTCAAACTACGGAGACCTTACATAGCGGCGACCATACTGGGGAGATATTGAGTAATAGATAACTTCACAACTCAACGAACCCCTATTCCTAAATGAGACAAGTGTCACCAAGAATGGTTATTATTGATTGTTGATGGTGAACAACAACCAAACCTTGAAAACAAGTAAAAATATTTCACCTGGCAACTCCACAACTCCCAAAAGACCAAATGAATCCACTAGTAGAAGACTCTGAACTGGTTGACAAGATACAGTGACCTCTCTTCTGATTTACAAACATAATTCCAAGGATACAACGAAGATATGCCCCAATGAGTAGAGATCATATCCTTGGGTTCCCACATAAGATGCCCCAAGTGAGTTGGGATGATAACCTTCCTGTTTTTCAAGGTGAAAAGTTTGATGACCCATTATTACATCTCATAAAATTTCATATACATGTATGGAAGATAAAGACTGAATGGCATGAGGACTGCCTTATGAAAATGTTCATGTTAACATTAGAAGGAAAGGCAAGGGATTGGTATGAATGGTTAGAGTCTAAGAGCTTGTTTTCTTTAAAAGAAATGCACCAAGTATTTTATGAATAATATAAAGAAAACCCTTCATCTTTATCATGGACTGCAAATTGTTGTGATCAATATCAAAACTTCAAACAATACCTGTTAGATATTGATGAGGATGTGGTTAATATGCATCCTAAAGATCTATTAGCAGCCATTAATGAATTTCATACCCAAGACAAATATCACAAGAACCTAGATGAATCATTTGAGGAAGAAATTAATCAAGAAATAAAAGAAATTCCTCAAGATATCCCTGCCAGCATAAATAATGATTCATCATCCCTTCTAGGTGAGGTTGATTTAAATATTGATGATCTAGAGCAACACATGCTTTTTCCAGATCAGGAACAAACTCAACCACTACAAGACCTAGACAATGAGCAAGATATGTATTATGATCAAGACTTTATAGAAGATGACGAGGGAGGTTGTCAAGAAATTTCTGATTGCCTACCTATAACTTGTGTTTTACTGTTAAGAGATCTTTACGAACAAAATGTAAGTACTAATAGCGAGCAGTGCTTTGAGGAAACAAGTAGCCACTTAGAAAACACAAAATATGATGTGGAAGGAGAACCAACACATGTAGGGACTCTCCCTCTATGTTACAACTCATTTCAGATTACATAAGAAGAGTGCCATCCTGATAATGTAGAAGAAACAACTCATGAACCTTGTATTCAAACTGAGTATCATAATAATCATGAGGAGTTGTTTGAAACAGAAGTAGATCAGGAAACAATAGAAAATCCTCAAGGTTTCCCTACAAGCACAAGTATTGATTCACTATAAGAGGCTCAAGAAGACATCCAGCCTCAAAACTAATTAATACAAGAGAAAGAGGACTATTGTACTTCTGTCTATGCTAAAAGAAAAATCCCTCCTCTTTTGAAAGAAGAAGAAATTGATCAAATATTAAACAAACAACCAGCCCTCAAAACTTCATTTGAACAAAACACTTTTGCTCATCTATCTACTGAACCTTGTTGTCTTGAACCAGTAAATAAACTTGTAGATCAGCTTAAAGAAAAACAAACTGATAACCCAATATGCTTGATTGGTGAGATTTTTTATACTAATGATTGTACAATTTTTTATCAGTCTGATGATGATGATGAGCTTCAAACAGAAACTAATCATGCAAGGAAATAAGTAGTTGATTGGTTTCATGAACTTCACTATCATCAGCTTGAAAGCAACAATTAACCAATCCAATCCATCAGAAATAGCTTTCATGTGATTGGGAATCAACAGTCTTTCAGCTCAAAGGTTGAGGAGGAAAACAATGAAGAATTTCTTGAGCATGATGAATATAAAGAACCTTCTCCTGAAAGGGTTGAGGTAATCAAAGATACCCCTGCTCAAGAATATAATGACCTCTTCACAAAGTTCAGTCCACTAAATCATAACATACCAGGACTACAAGAGGACAGCACTGCCAAATATGATGAGTCCTCCAATTCAGATCACAATGAAGATGAGGAAGATTTTCTTTCTCAAAAGAATCTTTTTCTTGATACAGTGGAAGATAAAATAACCTTGGTTGAAACTTACCTATCAAAAACTCCCAACCAGGTATTATTTCAAGATCCCTATGCTAATTTCTTGAAGACATTTGAAGAGGGAGTAAAGATTGTTAGGAGCAGTTTATTGTCAAGTACAAGGAAATTTTTTAGCACTGCTGCTAAAATCCAAGTGAGATGGGAGTGGCCCTTTTGTTTATCCAGCATGCTCAAAGAGGTGAGCAAAGATCAATCATGGAATCATCTGATTGATTGGATGTAATGGAAAAGAGAATTTTCCAGCTAAACATGTAAATATTTCAAAGTTAGACTAGGTTAGGTAGGAATGTCAATAAAGCTCATCCTATGAGCATTTAGTTAGTTTTTTGTTTATTGCTTTTGAATTTGAAAAAAGAAAAAATTACAAAAACAATGCAAAAAGAGAAAAGAGGGCAGATATAAAAGAAGAAAGGTACAACCCGATACCAAAAAAAGAAACGAAAAATCTGAAAAGTGTGCAAGCCTAAATGCCACTACTTAAAAAAGAGAACTACTATGTAGTCATACAGCCTAATTATGACTAGATAGATTTCAATTTACTGCTGATAGCTTAGTGAATCAGATTAGCCAAACAATGAAATCTTGGCTTATCAGTAGATTAGATTAGGATAGAAAGAAATGGCTCTAATTAGACCAAAATCTGAGCCAAAGAAAAAGAAAAAGAATGGTTCTAATACATTGAAAACTTGAACCAGATAAAGAGGAAGAATAGCTCTAAAAAGATCAAAACTAGAGCTGAAAGAAAGAAGGAAGGATATTCATAATTTTCAGATCTTAAGCCTTCACAATTTTGTTTTAAATTTCTGTAAAATTCAGTCTATTTGCTGCTTGTTTTTATGCCATTGTCTCAATAGAAAATCAGACAACTTCATCCTAGTTTGTTTGTATTTAAATTTCTGTTTTCGAAAATAGAGAATAAGATCTATCAGACAGTTTAATCCTGGCAGATAGTAGCTTAGGTAGAGAAATTATGAGTTCAACTGTTTAATCTGAACTCATGGAAGAAATAAGGGTAGATTTAGATTAATTTCCTGCCTTCAATAAAATAATAAAATGTTGGTGTCAAAAGGTTTGCAAGTCCAAGTGCACCTTATGAAGAAAAAATGTTAGGAAAGTAGGCTGTGTAGGTAGTTGTTTGGGGAATGAACTATTCTGTTTGATGCAATACTGATCATATTTTTAAGCAGCATGATCAAGGAAGAAAATTTTGTCAAGGATAAGGCGCAGGTCTACATTCCAGAGATAAAATTATGAAATTCTTGACACCTCCAAGGAGCTACCATCCCCAAGTGGAGCCATTGTTAGCCATCAGTAAATTTTGTCACAGCAAATGATGGCTAAAACAGGTCTTGAGCCTTCAAGAGATTCTTTTCATAGAAAATTACTCACTCTTGAAGCCTTCTAGTGTTTTCTTACTTAAGAGTAATCTTCACTATTGTTTCCTTCAAAAAATCCTCAAGAAGCCCTGCTATATAAAGGAGACTGTTTTCAGCCATTTTCTCCATCTTTTCACCTTCATAATTTCCTCCAAAATCCCCCAATATCACTCATTTTTCCCCTTTACATATCCCTCATTTTCCTCTGCATTTATCCTCCATTTCCTTTGAAAAAACCCATTTTTACCCTCCATTTCATCAAAAATCCCTTTTAAACCTGTAAAAACCCCTTTTTTATGGTTTAAAACATCCCTTTTTTTCCTATCGGAACCCCTAAAAAAGGCTCAAAACCCTCCTTTTGGGCCTATTCTGACATTTTTAAAACATTGGGTTTTAAGCCCCCTTGGCTTAAGATCCCCTTCCCTTCCCCACCATAAAACCTTGCGCCCACGACCAGGCGTTAGCCCCCATCGCCATCATGCATCGACGTTCACAATTCTTCTTTCCCCTTACCTTTTTTTCGATGGACCGATCTCTCGAGGGCTTAAATCCCCAACCCTTGTTACTTTAGCCCCTGGTCCTTTCTTCCTCCATGGGACCATGCCCCAGCACCTACCCTTAGCCCCCATCGGCACTGAAAAATCGCATTCTTTTTCTCCATTACACTTCTCCTTTTCCCAGCCGATGTTTCAACCTTCGATGAGATCCGCACTGTTGATCTACCAAGATCAACGACTCTCTTTGTTCCCTCCAATTACCCATCGCCCAACAATTTTCTCATCCTCTCTCTTCCCGATAGCAGATCTCCACCATTGATATGGGATATCTAATGGTTATCTAGCCCCTTTCCCTTCGTGAATTCCCATTATCTCCAACCCCAGTTTTCCTGGCTCCTGGTCCCTCTTTCTCCACAGAACCGCACCTCCCCTTTTCCTCTAGCCCCCTCCCTTTATTTATATTTTCTTATTTACTCCCCCCACCTTACCACTCCATGAAGCTATCCCCACCGTTGATCTTATTGATCCAATGGCTACGCGCTCCCCGCTTATCCCCTTTCCCTTTGCTCTTCCGATGCATCTCGACCATTGAAACATCCAATCTAATAGTCATTATCCCTTCACCATTCATCTTGTTTTATAACATACCCACGCTACCAAACAAAAATAAGTGATGTCACCTGCCAGAACCACCTTCCATCATGCAAAACATCTCCCAATCACCGCACGACACCTTCCCTCCACCACCCTATCGACCGATCAAATTCACTCCTTCGCACTCCCTCTTCGTCGTCGATCTGCATCCCCGCAGATTAGACGACTGATGCACTCCGACCACAAAAATCTCCCCGACGCGCAGCTTGGACGTGAAATCAGTGGTATTGGGAGGACACATGTCACCCGACGGACGATATCGCTTTCATTCAGGCGTAAACTACTTACCACTCTTGGCGAGTGCGAAAACCATTCATGGTTTTCCCAAAACCACTTTACACTATTTCGCGCCAAAACTCAAAATTAAACCTTGTTTTCGTGTTTTTGTCCATAGAACCTCCTCCTGCATGCATTTTCCCCTCTTCACTGCTCCTTTCACCGTCCGCCAAGCCTTCAAAGCAGTTTATCCAATGCGCAGGGTTTCATAACTTTTTTTATTGTTTTATGCAGGTTCGATGGCATTCTAAGGCAAAAAAACCCCTCCCACAGTCCATAAAGGGACAAGGCCAGAGGTGATGACCTTCATCACCCAAAAAAAGGAAAAATCATGAATAAATGGATTCCATAGGGTTCAAAATCATGGTTTGACCACTACCTCATGAGCACTGGTTATACAACCAAACCCCTCAGTGCGCCAAAGATACCTGTCCACAACAAAAAAAGGAAAAGATCAGTGAAGAAATTAAAGGATGAAGGTTAAATAATAAAACAAGAAGATCAAAGACTTAACCAGTGATTTACAAGGATAAAGAACAGTTAACGAAAAGTAAATTAAAGTTAATACAGTCAGCAGAAAAAGACAAAATCCCCGAAGATGATTATAAAGGCCCAAAAGAAAAATCAAGGCCTAATTCAGTGTTTAAAGCAACAAATCAGACAGATCAGCATAAGACTGCTTCAAAATTTTAGATCATTGAAGCAATTAATCCCCAGAAAGCCAGAAATGTCACCTACAGGCCTATTTTTTCAAAAAGCCTAAAAAGTTAATGCACAGTCAGAGATATTTTCCAAAGACAGCTCAGAAGTAATTGCCAGCCTACCAAAAGCATCCAAAGTCAACAAAAGTGACTGAAGTAGATAAAATTTAATGTAAAATTAATTAAAATAGAGTTAAACATCTGAAATCTTCTCCTTAAGGTTTCCCAAAGGCTAAGAAGCATTTACTCTGTATTAATTGAACAAGGAACCCTTTCTTTCACTCCACCTCCTCAAATTCACATATATATATCATATGAGGAGCCTAGTATTATGGTTGGTTAAATACTTGTTGAATGTAAATAGCTGTTGAGGCTGCCGAAGCTCTATTTGTAATTGAAGAAAGATAGGCTGAGAAGAGAAGTTTGAAGCTTTGAAGACCTACTGGACTTGAAGATTGTAACTGGTTTGAACATCAAATACACAAGCTGATTTATGGGATCCTGGTCTATGTCAATGGTGATTTTTTTCTTATGGTAATTGTTATTTTCTCATGTTTTCCATACTTTCCACTTTCTCTGATAAAGAACAACAAATATAGATTAGGATTTACTGCAAAGTACCCTAAATCTCACTGATAAGCTTTATCTTTATGTTTTCTTCTAAATGTGTGTTTGGGAATGATTTCAATAGAGTGTAACCAGTCAAGGAATGTTGGTGAGCCCATGTCTTGCCGAGTAAAACTTAAGATTCTGTTCTTAAATGTTCTTGAAAAGTCTGCTAATTAAATTTGAATTAGGGAAGTCTATGGTTAGCCCTGTCCTCTATTTTATCTCCAACAGTAGCTTTGAAAATATCCCTTAAGAGTATGCCAAAAGCAGGATAGGTTCAAAGTCGTTACCTGATCTTAGGCTACTTTTTATGTTTATCTTAAATATTTTCCTTTGGGAATATACTGAGAGCAGGCTAGGTTAAAAGTCCTTACTTGATCTTAAGTTGCCCTTTGTTTTCTTATATGTCTGCTTCTTTCATCACACTTCCTAATGTTCCACACCATAAATCAACTTAAAGAGATCCTTTGATATAGATGACTTGCCCCATAGACCACTCTTGAAACTTGTTGTGAAATTAAATCCTTTTGTGATTCCATAGCCCAATGGATTGATATTGTTTCTTACCTATCCTATCAGCTGAACCATTTTTTCAACCTCCTCACACCTTTACCCTTCAAAAGACTTCCTTCATTTTGATGATATCCATCCCAACCAAAAACCAAAACAAAGCCCTTGTGCTTCACAACTAGCCTAATATCATATCATAAGCCTTAAAGATAATATCTTTGAAAACACTTACATAGAGAGATCCCTCTCTGAATCCAGGAGGGCTAGATCTTAGGATTCCAAAGTGGTTCTGATGTAGGCTCTGCAGCGTTTGTTCTTGCCAATCTTGCAAACTACGGAGACCTAACAAAGGTGATCTTCCCAAGTCTGGCTAAATATTAGGATGTCATGAAAGTACACTACTACAAATGAGTTGGTGAATGGTCGCAGGATGTCATCCATTAGCCTCATAAATGTTGTGGGAGAATTCGTCAACCCGAAAGGCATGACCGACCATTTAAAAAGGCCCTCCTTTTCTTTGAAGGTAGTCTTCCACACATTTGTGGGTTCGATTGGTACTTGGTGATACCTGGAATTCAAGTGAAATTTTATGAAATATGTCACCCCTCCGAGTTTGTCTAAAAGGTCATCAATCCATGGGATTAGGTACCTATTCCATATAGTGATCTTTTTCAGCGCCCGATAGTCAATACATAGTCTCCAAGTCCCATCCTTCTTCTGCACCAAGACGATCGGGCTCTCATAGGGCGATGAACTCGACCGGATGTTACCTTTCTGTAGCAACTCCTGAATCTTCCTCTTGATTTTATCGTTATCCAAAACAAAGCACCGATTGATCGGTCCATTGAGCAGTAGCACACCTGGGGTAATACAGATGGGATGATTGACCTGACAGTGCAGAGACACCTCTACGAGTGAGGAGAATATGTCCCCGTACTACTCCACATATTCTTCATTTGTTGTTGTCGTGCGAAGGAGCCCTGTCTGGAGGTTGTGGCCACAATATTCTTCTTGCCCTGAGGGTGGATCATTAGGAAAAAAAAATTTCCAGTTTTGGAAATGAGCTTACTGCATTGTTTTGTAGTAACCAAAGAGATAATAGTAGGCGGTGGTACCTCTGGTATCTTGTACAACTTATTGCCCAAAGTAACAATAACAATGCAAGGTCGGGACTCATAGACATCATGTCGCTTCCACAAGTATGGTTGGCCTAATAAGACATCAAAAAGATCAAAAGGAGCAATGTAACATAATAACTCATCTGTGAAAGGCTTGATGTAGTAGGGAAGGCAACACTAATGGCTGACACGGAAATATCATCCTTGGTGAAGCCACCTGATGGTATATGGTTGTGGATGTGTTGTGGTCAGAAAGCCAAACCACTTCACAAACTCTACTGAAATGAGGTTCTTTTGGCTCCCACTGTCGACAATGAACTGTAGAGGGGAACCCTTTACCCACATCTGGGAGTGAAAGAGAGGCTCCTCCTCCTCTATATCTTCCGAATCCAGCTTCTAGATCTTTGTGGTGGCAATGGTGGCATTGGGCTCTGCATCGATAATTTTCTTCCCTATGCCATTCCCATTTTCAGGTTCTGATTAAAAGTCAGAGCATGCATCTGATTCAAAAACCTTCATCTCGGCCACCAGTGGCTGCTTGCCCTGACACTCATTTGTGTTGTGAGTGGAGCTCTTATGGAACTCACACCACTTTCATTTGTCCTCCTTTGGCTTCGCGGTGTTGTTATTTGCTTGCAGATTTGGCAGGTTTTGTTGGGCCGCCATACCTTAGCTTTGTCCTTTTTTCTATGGTTTGGGGGCACCTTTCCCTTTCTTTTGATTCGCAGATCCAAAGTTTCGCTTCATCTGTTTGAATTTCTGCTCAATTTTGGTAGCATACCGATATGTCGTACCAAGAGAGGAGATGTCGAGGAACTACATTTCCTCCTAAATGTATTTGTGAAAAAATTGTGTTACTTTAGCACCAAATGTTTCTCTGAATCTTTGATACCCAAATTTTTGCGTAGGGTATGGAACATATTTATCAACTCATGCACATATTGACCCCTTTGGTGCCACAACGTAGTCCATTGTATGTAATTGTCCTCATAGCTCCCCACGAGGTAATATTTTTCCTTGATAGCATATCGGAAATAATTCCAATTGGGTACGATCGAGAATAAAGAGGGTTCCCTCTCATCCTTTTTCTCACAGTAGGTTTCCCACCAGTCCTTCAACATAGGGGATGAATTTGAGGAGTGAAAAAATAATCTTCTCTTGGTCAGAAATGTAATGAACCGAGAAATATCCTTCTAATAGATTAAACCATTTATCTACAGTAGCTCGATCTATTTGGCCCTCAAATATTGGAATTTCAAAGTTTACTTGTACCTTAAAAGGAGTGGCGCCTATAGAGTGACTACTGGATGTATATGTGCCGCCAGTGGGTAGTAGTTGAAGGATCTGGGCAAAGTTATCCATCATCGCATTCCTTTTTTTCTTGAGGGCCTCCTCGAGAAATATTTTGATAGGATCTCTTGCTCCCTCATATTTCATTTCTTCCCCGTGGGCAGTCATCGGGGTTTGCAAGGTTGATCTTTCAAAGGTTCAACCAGATCAAACCCTAAATCCTTATACCCCGACCTCATTGGGGACATGCATAGAAGGATTAAGAAAGAGCAGAAAACTCTGATATCACTGATCCAAATTTATGTAGAAACACAATGAAATAAAGAAATACACTTAAAAGCAGAGATGCAATAGAAATAAATTTGCATTTCATTAATAAAAAATAACTGAAATATCCTTATAGACAGAATGGAAATAAACTGGCTAGGGTGCTGGTAGCTTATCTCTGAGAAGAGATGTGGCGGCTACAGGCCTCTGAACTATGTTTTTTTTTTTTTTTTTTTTTCTAAATATTTCTACTCCTATTATTAATACATATCACATAAATACATTAATCATTCATCAAAATTGCTGTGTTAGCCAATTTCGAAGGGAACTTTCCAATTCAAAATTTTAAAATAGGGACTACCCTAGAAGGGGAAACTAACCCATGAAGTTTGTGCATGAGGTAGAAAAATTCCGCCCTTAAAGGGAAACCAACGTTAAACATACTTAAACTGCGCATCAACATACACAAGAGAAGTAAACTAGATCAAGACCAAATCATGAAGAAAATACAAGTTGAAACCCAGAGGTTAGTCTGTCGAATTCTTGACATCTAGCAATGGTGGTTGAGTTGGCTCTTCCTCTATGCGTCACTTGTGTTCAGAGACATCATCCTTGAGATTGGACGACTGGGCATCCAATGATGGATAGGATGTCAAGAAGCCACCTGTATTATATCTCTTTCCACCATCATCGAAGCTACAACTACCATCATCGGGGCATCCTCAACTAGTTTCACCAGCAAAGCCACCATTTTTCGAGGGAGGTTGAGGGAGGTAGGGGAGATTGTGGACTTATGCTTCCTGGAGCGAGCACTAGAAATAGAGGGTTCTACAAAGGCTTCAAGAAGATGCATGGATAGGTGAGTGGAGAGGCTAGGGGGATCCAAAACTTCAGGCACCACCAGGCTTAAGCACAGCTCTACAATTCTCCTGGCCATGGCGTGAATGGGAGGTCGCGAGGGGAGACTCCGTCTACCACCTCTGAGGTAGTGCATGAAGTGGAGATGGGGCATGAGTAAAGTGGAGTAACAATAATGTGAAGGAGATGGAGATGGAGGTCCCACAATGTGACAAAGAGCCGTTCGGCGAGCGGAATGAGGCAGGGGCTTGGCAGGAGGCTGAAGGGTGCATGAGGCTAAATCTAAATGGAGAATGATAGTGAGGCTGAAGGAGAATTCAGAGGATGCATCTTCATGGTCCATATAAATTTGTGGGAGGCGTGAATGCTCAGAGGGAGGAGTGAATGTGCCAAGGATGACATAAATTTGGATCAGGTGCTACGAGGACGCAATAAACCGTTCAAGGGTGGTGGGGTAAGTGATACCCATGCTCCAGGCTCTATTTACCATGTCATGGCCATGTGCCTTCTCGTGGAGAGGACAAATTCCTGGCTTCGGCTTGGCTAGGTGGGTGCAGGCCAGCTCAAGCATTAACACCCACATCCGGGGAAAAGCTAATAGTCTTTGGCCTGTTTTACTCTAACTACTCACTTGGCCAGCCATGACCTTGCTCAGAATCGAACATGAGACTGGTTCATCGTTACGAGGCTGACCTTACCACTCTACCACCACCAACGACCTTACAAGCCTCTAAATTATGTTACCATGAGGCTCAAGGGCCTATTTATTATTGAGAAACAATGGATAACCCTAAACATCCAAAAACCTAACCCTAGGAGATGAAGCGCCAAAAATATGGGCCACGTTTGGGAAAATTGGTACATCAATCTTCGAGGATGTAACTTTGGCATACGATCTTTGTTTGACATGCACAATACCTCATTATAAAGATATATCTGAAGACTACAACTTTTGATTTGAGGAACATAAAAGGAAATTCCATGTTTCTCCCGGTTCTAAAAAACTAAAAGAAACTATGTTGGGGCCCCAAGCGGAATAGGCGGGTGGTCACCAATATCCACCTGGATGATGACATGAATCTATGGTTGGATAAAACATGTGTGAATGTTCACTCAGATATGTTGTCAGTGCTCTCTAGTTTTTTTTTTTCCCATCAATAAAAACACAACTATCTTTTATAATTAAAAGGTAGTTATATTGATCATGTTGTTATATCCTTTGTCCATTTGTTGTAAACGAAAGTACAGGAGTATCCAAATGTGTAAGAAATTTGGTGGCTCATGGCATGGGATTCAAGCATGGACTATGTGTTGATCAAGGGGTTGCTAATGGTTGAAATGTTTATTCTTACTCTCATAGTGGAAACATTCAAAGAACATAAGGAGGGTGCTCAGAGGACTACCAAGTGAGGATGAAATTCTTTCTGTGATATAGAGTACCTATCAATATGTTGATGAGTTGGGGGGCAAAGTTGCCTAGTAATCATACAAAGATATGTAAGGAATTTATTGGATGGAACTGTCGCATTTCCTAGCTATGGATGAAACATCGTTGGTGTCATATTCTAGCATGTTGTGCAAAGAAGTTCATTGAGGGATATTAGTATATTCCATTCTATGCATACAACATCAGTTTATTTTTGTATGGGCTCTCGATGGTGTGTTTTTTTCCTAATTTGATATGATTCTTATTTACCATTTGATATAGGTGATTTCTATTGTTGTTTTGGGCATATAACCTATATTTTATCTCAGTGTGGGCTCTGTTTTTGGACCCTAGGGTGTGAAACAACTGTTATCACACATAATTTTTTAATTTTTTGATGAATAGGGTCATCATAAGCTTTTCCTTGTCTCGTTAGGTTAGATCTTTCATTTGATGAGAAATTCACTTAATCATGTTTATTATAGGTCATAGACACTTCATTAGTCTTGTCATTAGGGTCATATCCACAATAATCCACATTGGGTTCACTTGCATAGTCATAAAATTTAATAAAAAGAGCCACTAGCCAGTTTTACTCATTTTCATAGCGAATTTAGTGTAAAATAGGCAGATTTCGCTATGAAACTGGCTAATAATTTCATAGTGAATATGAGGACTTCTCTGTTTTTTTACTTTTGAGAAGTCAACTTCAAGGGAGGTTTCTGGGAAAAAAGAGAAGTATTTTAAGAAACGAAGAGAGGTTATTTTCAAGAACATATTTTAAAACAATAACCTCTTTCAATTTTCTCAAAGGTGCTACAAATTGGGAGATACAAGGATGTATTTCAGCCCAATTTTCAGAAAATAGAATTTTCTTGTTTTATACATGTTTTTCAAATGAAAATTATGGACAACTGGAGATGGTATTTAAAAAACAAAGAGAGGTTTTTCTTAAAAACATTTTGATCTACGAAAACCTCCTCTATTGTTTCAAAACATATAAGAATTAGGAAATATGAGTTCATTTATAAAGTGCAATTTTTGCCTTTTTTAGGGGTTTTCGTAGTGTGCTTCAGGCTTGAAGCCAGTAAAACGCTACGAAAATTCCTTTAGGTGCTTTTTTGTATTTAAACTCAGTTTTGGCATGTTTTAAGGAGAGGGATTGATGGTGGCAAGGTTTCATGACATGATTAAGGTGTTGGAACAACAAAGAAGTCAAGAAGATAGATGGAAAAACCATTTTTCCCACGCTACTAAAACTCGCTACGAAAATGCCTAATGACACTCTGTTTTTGCAGAAAAGAGCTTTGGGTTGTATTTCGTTATCTTGAAAGTGTTTTTAAGGTTATATAGCCACATGTAAAGGTAAAATATATTCAAAGGAATTATTTTTATGCAGGTTTGGTCCAGGAAGCTGTTTCAACTCATCTTCAAATTATTAATTCTTCATGGAGGTATTTCATCATGTATGATGGAGGAAGCTACTTAAAAGTAGGAAGACATGTTACATGAAGCCTGACTAATATTTTTTAAAGGCTAATGGTAGTATAAAGTCAAATTTATTAGCAAAAGTGTTTAAAACAGAGGCGCTACGAAAAGTTGTTACTAAAACTACGCTACGAAAATTTCTGTACATGATTGTTTTCGCAGTCAACTTCAAGTTTGATTTCAGACTAAATTAAAACTTTTTTTCGAAATCTAAAAGTGGTTTTTCTTCAGCACAGTTACATATACAAAAACCTCTCTCATTTTTCTACAAATCCATCGGGGTTTGGAAATTATACACTCATCTTTGAAGCCTATTTCTCAAAATTTTCACTAACCAGATTTGTGAAAAAATTGTAAAATTTTGACTTGGAGGAGGTCTAACTCAGCATACACGTGGCATAATGACACATCAAGACTCTAGTACACTCAGAAAATTATTTGGTTGCAATTTATAAGGGTTATTAAATTGATTTGTTGAATTATTAATGAAAGAAGAGTCCTTTTTGTATTCAAACTCTACAAAACAGAAATATCCCTAGGAAGTCTCCAAGTGATAGAATCATGTTTGAAATAGGTATCTGAGGTGGGAATAAGAGGGGAGTAAGGTGGCATATCATTTTTATGAGTCCTCACTCTATAAAGGAGAGATTTTTAGAGTTAGAAAGGGTTGGAATATGTTACTTGTGACTACTACTATTGTAAACTGGTTATGATCAGTAATAGATAGTGGTTGTGGGCTTTCTCATTCACCTGAGATTCATTTGATGTTTTCATGAACATTGTCCTATGTATATTTCTAATTTTTGTCAATATATTAATTTTTTATTACTCATAATTTTTGCTTCTCATACTTTGACTTCCTTCAAGCATTAAACTATTGTATACGTTTCTCAATATCCTGCTTTCAATGTCTTAATGTTCATTACTCAGAATTCATGTTTCTCATGCTCTGATTTCCTTTGAACATTTATCTATTGAGTA
Organism: Pinus albicaulis; assembly: GCA_034641835.2. Lineage (NCBI taxonomy): Eukaryota > Viridiplantae > Streptophyta > Pinopsida > Pinales > Pinaceae > Pinus > Pinus albicaulis. The sequence goes on from CM076583.1 coordinate 951,485,524, forward strand.
AATTCTGTGTGTTCTTCTTTCATTTAAATATCCACATGCCTCAGCTTCCACAAGGAGATCCTTTGTCATTGATATCCCTAGCACTGAATCCATAGCCCAATGGTAGTAAGCCTTCATTTTTCAACCTGCAATCATACAAAACCAAGACACAATTCATAGAGTTAGCCATCTAGTATTATTCCTATTGAAAATCATAAATCCCCTTTGAGAGAGCCCTCTCAAACAGAAGAGGCTAATCTTCAGTTAGAAGTGGTTTGAAAGAGTTACATTGAGTTTATTGATGAGCAGCCAATCAGATCAATTTGGCGGTAACAACAACCATCGGGTCTGGTCCATGAAGGGATTGGCCATTGATCTAATACAATATTTTTAAAATATTAAACATTAATTGGTATTTTGGTAGTTTGGAAAAATAGGTGAGGTCATTCAACATATGTCCTTGATTAGTGGTGGGAAGTGACAACGAAAGGATAGATTATCAATGGAAAATATTCTTTGGGATTTGGTAGAGGCGTGAGAAGGATTTCTCGTCCATTTTCACAGGTTAGTTTGAGGTCATACATTTACTATTAGACTGGTGATGTAGGAAGGTGATACCTATTGGAGTTTGGTCATATGTCAATGGAAAATTCCTATTTATGGTGATATATTTCATATTATGTATTGAGAAATTATCATGATCCTAACCATTAATGTTTATATCTCAACCGTTCTACTGGAATTTAAATAGCATTTGGGGACTGGTCGATGTGTTATTGGTTGTGATCGACTAATGTCATTGAAGATGAGTTGCATCACCATTTTGGTGCTTTAGGGTCTGCATGCGATCCGCCCTACACTGAGGTGACTGATAGGGGTTGGGTGATACATTCTCCTTGGTTTATGGGATGTATGCAATGGGTGACCACATGGGTCTCTCTCCTGAAACATTGATAGAAATCATTGTTATAGCAGATGTGTAGGCTATTGAAGCTTCTTTTGTTTAGACTAAGAGATGGAATTTTTGGAAGGCCGAATATATCCAAAATAAGGGTGGAGACAACAAAAAAAGAAATATTTTAAGACAGTGAAAGAGGAATTTTTTTAAAATATTGTTACTGAAACATACTGGGACATCATCGAACAACTGAAATGGAGGGCACTAGTATGACAATAGAAATTTACCAAGATGAATGGGGAACAAATCAAGGCATGAGTGGATTTTTTCTTGACGAAATTATTGAAATATATACCAAAGGTCAGTATTTTGTTTAATAGATGGATTTGTTTGCATTTTCTTTGTGAAGAAGATGTTGAACACATTGTGGATACTCCATGTGTCCGCGATAGGGGGTTCCTAATTCTTCAATAATGGCAAGATGGGTTTAACCCCTTCAAGGAGATATTGTGAAAAAAAATCATATGGGCTAAGCTCTTAAGTCTGCCACTCGAATTATGGAACAAGAAGGCTATTGCTACCATATCAAACTCTATTGGAAAATTCTACTACTGGGACGAAGGCAGTGTTGGCCCATTGTAGAAGAGGATGGACTTGGTTTCAATGAAGGTGGATTTTCATGGAGGTTTATTGGTGGAGTTTGTAACATCCCTGGTGAAAATTCCATGTAAAAAATTTAAAAATAATAACCACAGTTGATGGGACACTTATTCCAAGATGAATGGTGGCTAAAACATCCCAGTGGGTGTTTATTTCGGTTAATATGGCTAAGGAAATTGGCAAAGGAAAAGGAAAATACTTTGGAGAGGAAAAATGGCACTTTTGGCACATTTATTTATGAAAATAATAGAAATTAGGATAAAAGGGAGATGAAAGGTCATAGGTTTCATGTGATGAGGAAAATGAAGGAAAATGAAGAAAATAGAGGCATCTTCTATAAAAAATGCTTCTGAGGACCAGTTGGTACTTTTTGTCAGTGCATTTTTAGAGCTCTCTCCTTATTCTCTCTCTCGCTCTCTCACACACTTAGGCACTTAGGGTTTCTTGGAGCACTTTTGCATTGGAGCAATAAATTCAAAAAAGCAAGAAGAAGGAGGAAGCAAGCAAAGAGGATAGGCAATCAAGCAGCTACAATAGGGTTATTTGTAGGTATTTATTTTCATGTATGAATTCCTTCCTATATTTGGCATGAATGGTAATGTAGTTATTTGTTGTCTTGGAATGTGTTTTTCCAGGTGTTACAGTGTATTCAAACTAGCCTTTCCATTTCCGGATAGCCATGGTCTTGTGGAGTTCTCAAGTTTGGTTTAGCTGGATTACCAGATGGATTCGAAATTGATTGAGGCAAATCTTCGAATGATTATGGAATTGGTTCATGTGTTACCTCAATTTAGGGCCTAGTAATATGGATTTGGATTACAGTAAATCTTGAGAGGTGGTTTTCTCTCCATTCAGGCCTAAGAATCCTAGTTTTTGGATATACGGTAAAGCATGGAGAGGAAGTCTCAGTTTAGAGCCTAGTGACCCCTAATTCAGACTGTGGGTTGCGGTAAATCCTGAGAGACTAGGATACTTGAAAATTCCTCATGGTTTAGGCAGAGAGAATCCAGTGATATCCATGCTTGTGTTGGCCTAGTGATCATGTGTATATCATGATAAATTCTGGTTTATGATTGATGAGGTTGAGGTGGTTTAGCCTCGAGATTCTCTGGTTGGTTATTTCAGTTTGAGTCCCACATTCAGGCTTGGAATATGGCATGGCGGTGACTGGATGAAGAGACATTCCGATTAGCTAATCTATGGTTGGGTGGAACATGGAAGTTCCATCTCCGATTGGTTTTCGCATTCAGTAATGAAGAGCTCATTCCTTTGGTATTTTGTTTGCAAGTGTACTGGCTATTATGTGGATTCTATTGTTGTTTTATCCACGTAATTTCTGTTGTTATTATGATGGTTATAAGCATGTATTTTTATCAGTGATGATCTATGGCTCTACACATGTTTTTACTTGTAAATGAATGCACAACATATCTATGGTTAAATATATTGTATTCCAACTTATGATGTAAGGGACCCATATTTCTTAGTGATTCTCAAAGAAGTAAGAGACCCTTATGTTTCAATTTGTTGTTTACACATGTAGATTCAATCTTTGTGACATGTTTGAAAATTTTTTTGTCATAGCTAGGAGGGGTCAAGCTGAGTTATTTTTTATGTGATTGATTTCATATCATTGTCCTATTTTTATTTATCATCCCCTAAGTTTTCATGATGTTTTGGGCAGTGAATTTGGCTCTATGCCTAAAAAGGTGGCTCAAATACTAGAGTTGCAGGCACAGAACTGAGTACATAGGGACCTGGCCGCATGCTTTCTATGTTGTGCCTATAGATATAGCCTCCCGGCTACTACCTTTTTGTGTTGTTCCTACGGATAAGGTTCAAAGTGGTCAAAAAGTCAATCTAGCCCAAGGTAAGAGGCATGGAGGGTTGGGATACCTCCTGGGATGTTGTTGATGTTGTGTAAGGTTTTCTTGTCAGGTTTCTGTCTATTCCACTTCCTTGAGGTAATATAGGAGGTTGAATCTCATATTAGTAGCATCTCGTCACATTTTTACCATGGTTGGTCAGTTACTTGGGTATATGTGGGAGGAGGGTGTTACATAGTAGTATCAGAGCATGGTTCAACCCTTGGACTGGGTGGGCAGTGTGTTAGTCATGTATTTATGTTGGTTGCATATGTGTTTAGTATGCTTGTGGTCTATATGTGCTTTTTTCAGCCGTGTTGTGTTGGCCATGGTGGCAGTGGTGTCACCATAGAAGTGTTAATGGTGTTGTTGTCAACATGTTGTCATGAGTGTATGACTATTTATGTATTATTCATGCTTGTGTATTGTTCATGCATGCTTGCTTACATATTGTTACATAGTGTACATGCATTTCTTTGCTTATGTTAGGGTTACATATTGGACATGCTTCAATGTTATCCTTGTATGATTTCTTGTGTGATGTCATATGTTTAACATGCATTGTTCATTCATGATTGGTTATACATGTCAAGTGGGTGCATATGTTCAAGTTTGCATTGGTTTGGTGAAGGTTGTTGTGCATAAGGTCATTGTATGCAATTAGGTCATCATGATGATATTGGTGTGTTATGATGCTAATGTGTTGGCTAAGATAGAGTAGGAGATGCAGACCATCAATGTGAAGTTGCAGCATTATACCTCGAGCCAAGAGCATGTCTTCATACAGGTTTGGATGTTGGGCATGTAGGTATGTAAGATAAGGATTGTTATATCCATTATGGTTATGAAGATTCCATTCATTTTGTTGATGTTATGGTTACATACATTATAGATTCTAGTTTATTCTAGTGCATTTGTATGTACATGTGTGAGATAGTCATGAATGATAGCAACGTATGGTGGTATGAATTGCTATTGTTGTTTTATGTTAGATAACTTATATGTTGTTGATGGTCATGTTATGGGTTAACTTGTTTTTGTTGTTAACTTGATTATTAGGTTACATGTTTTTGATGAGAATGATATATAACTTGTTTTTGTTAAATTCTAGTGACTTGATGGTTAGGGTTATGACATTCAGGCATGAATCGACCTAATTATGATAGTGTGTTGTATTATTTCTAGACTGATTGTGCATATGTGATGGTATGCATGAATGAAAATTGTTTGAGTTTACGGTGTGAACATATTAGCTAGATATTGTTATCGATATCATGACCTTAATTATGATTGGGTTGATATGTTGTGAAGTTATATCATGCTAGTCTAGATTAATTGTGTAGACAAGATAGCCTCCCCTGACATAAATTAAGGTATGTGTTTGCTTATGTTGTATACTCGGTGCTTGAATGTTTGATTGTGTCGTTTGTTTGGTGTTTGAGTGTTGGTGTCTATTATGTCATCTATTTATTGAACAAAGTTACCAATCAAACATGAAAATTACCTTGTACACATTTTTTTGAGGTAGCAAAAAGAGCGCCTGATTTTGAAAAGTGGTGATGCAAAATCACCCTTTTTAGAGCATATTTTTGGCACTTAAATTTTATTTTTTAATTTTTTTTAATTTTTTTTGTAATGAAATCTTCATTTTTTCACATAGCTGAATCTTTTTTAAAATGGTCAATATTTTAAGGTTAGGATTTTCTATATGTTTATGTATTGTTAATTAATATTTCAATGCACGTCAAATAATTGTCGCTAAAAAACCAATATTTTTAACCATATGACAAAAAAATATACATTTTTGATATAAATAAAATGAAAACAGTACATATTTTGAGACTTTTTGTTAAAAAAACATGTTAAATAGACTATTTTTTCTGTCAAAAATAACATTTTTGTGTCAAATAGCATTTTTTATGAATTTTATGTCAAAAGTTAATAGTAATCACAATTTTTTTGTAAAAAATAAGGATTCTTCTCATAAAATATGAAAGTCTAACCATTACAAGTAAAAGTTATTAATAGCTCTCAAAATTGAGCATTATTTGCAAGCATAACTTAAAGCTAATCCCTAATATCAACTAATCCATGTTCAACATCTTGTAGAACATCATTAATGTCTTCTTCCACAACATTTTCTGCTTCATTTTTGTCATTGTCATCTTCTAATGGATCTTTCATGTCTGCAAAACTTCCAAAGTGTCATTTTCTAGTAATTCCATATAATGGCGGTTGAGGTTCCTTTTCCTTTTTTGCCACATGTGATACATTAAAATCTCCTTTCCTCAAACCAACTTCTTGCATTGCATCTCGAAGAAATTGAAGAACATTAGTTCTTTGTTGAATAAATTTTCATTGCACTCAGTCTTTCTCAATGGCAATGCAATTTCTTCCTTTTTTTTAGGAAACATGCTAGTGTTGTACCTAATGATCAAACACAGAAGAAATAATTAAGAAAATTAGTATAAAAAAATAAAAAATAAAAATAAAAAATATTTAAATTCATTTTTATATAATAAAACTTACATGAACTTGAGAATAAGTCCAAAACCCAATATCCTTCATTTGAACACAGATCTATAAGATCGTTAATCAATGCCTGTGGTTTTTTATAAATGTTAACTATATCTCCTTTTGCATCTTCATCATCATATGTTATTTTTCTTACAATAGCATCATGAACCAATGCTTGGATATGACTCTTCCCATCTATTTGATTCATAAGAAAAGACTTATAGTTATCTTCTTTTGTCCAACATTCAACATGGATGAACTCACAATAATTTATAATAGGTCGAAATTCAGGAAAAACAATATTTGACTTCTGCTTGTAGCATAACATAGTAAAATTTCAATTAAATTGTACATAAATAAAATTTTTTTAACATTAATCGTACATACATTTTCAATGTCTTACTATGTAAGTTGCAACCTTGAGTTTGTTTTTCCCTTGAATCTTGTTAATAACATTGAAAATTGTGTGTCTGAATGAAATGTCACAAATATCCAAAGTGGTAATGTTATGACTTCTTGAAAGCATGTAACCACTTTACTAAAAGCTTGATCAGTATATGATTCACTATCATATTCAATGTCTGGGAAATTGAAACCATGAAGAATATCTGCAATAACTATGGCATATTCCCTTTTAGGTATGAGTTTTGCAATGTCTTCACAATCACATGATATTATTTGATATTGGATATTATCGAGCCTATTCCAAATGAAATGATTAAGAGTAGGATCAAGTTCAACATTCATAAGATGTTGTTTTCTCATCTTTTCCAACTTTTTTTTTTCAATAAAGCTTTTGAAAGTATCTGGTACTCCATTTCCATCCTTCTTCAACATATATATATATATATATATATATATATAAGTAATAAAATAAAAATAGTTTACATATGAATAAAATGAATGTATGAATCAACATGCCTTATTGAATGCAATATAAAAATATTTAAATGTTGTTGTAGAACTTGATTCTGGGTAGTGGCGCACAACATCATCCCAACTATCTTCATTAAAAAATTTAACCATATTTTCTTGTAATTTCATATAAATCTTCTCACTGAATAAATAAAGTTAAAACTGTTAATATAGTGATATGTATAACAAATTCTACCAACAACATTATGTTTTATTTAAAAGAAAATTATAATCAAAGGAAAAGTAGAAATAATTCAACAAAATTACTTTTGAAATTATGAATTAGGGAAATTTTTAGGTATAAAATAGGCCTCCTAAGAAAATTATAAAATAATAGTAGAAATAATAAAACAAGATTTGATGAAATCATAAAATTTTAGGGGGAAAAAGAAAAAACTAATTTTTCAAATCGTATTTTCAACTTATCTCCCAAAATTTGTACTCAAATTTTGAGCGGGAGTACTCGTTGAATGAAAAATTTAATTCCCCATCCAAGGAGTACCCATGTTGCATACTTTCGATGGATCCTACTACACAGAAAATGAGAAATACATGAAAAATGTGATTGCAATCACGTTTTTTCATGTATTTCTCATTTTTCGCGTAGCAGTATCCATCGAAAGTATGGAACATTGGTATTCCTCGAATGAGGAATTAAATTTTGCATCCAATGAGTACTACCGCTCGAAATTTGAGTAAAAACTTTGGGAGATAAGTTGAAAAAGTAGTTTTATTATTTTATTATTTTTTAATCTTTTTAACCTTTTACTTAAAAAATGGTGAATCATCCCCCATGGTTGACATAATCATCTCGAATCCTATTGGTTCTTATAAATTTTATTTGGGTTATACATTTTTCTTAGGAGGCCCATTTTAGACCTCAAAATTCCTCTAATGGCGCACATTTCATCCATTCATAATTCACCTAACTTCACATGGGATAGTACTAATTTGAAATTTTTCTCATCCTTCACTCCTTGCATTGTTCTCCAATGTGTGATAGTCATATCCTCTGGAAGTTGCTTCATTTCAGGACATGCCTTAATGTTGGTACATATTATGGGTTTACACCTTTTAACCTTCTTATTTTTTATGGAAATTTTCTCCCATTGCTCAAAAATATCATCAATCAATTCCCATATCTCCCCAATTCTAAATGAAGATTCAAAAATGTTATCCATGCTTCTGAATGTATTTGAATGGATTTTCCCATATTTTGATCTGATTTTGTCAACAGTTTGATAACATGTTTCCATTAAACATTCATTTGGAAAGGTTAGACTGACTTTTTCCTTATCCCCACCACATTTTTCTATGAATTCATTATGAATAAATCTGACCCTTTAGATGAAATTCATTTTCATTCTGTACTCATTATTTTTATTATGATCTCATGCCAATAACTTTGATTCTATTTATGCTAAACTAGTGTAAATGATGCATTTCATTGTTTGAAAAAGATAGTTATCTGGATATTTCTCAATCAATTTCTTTTAGCCTCTATCGAATGGTTCCCTCTAATTACACAATAATTATAATCAAAACGTTGTATTTGGTCAAATGCCTCTCTATTGGGAACCTGATGTGAATAAAAAAGAACCACGTAATACACCACATGCATATATGGATTGGAACTGAACAATGTTTTTATATTATGTACATGTACGTGATGTGCCTTTCTAATTTGATATTGAGATTGTCCTTCATATAGCCTATAGAATTGGCTAACATTAAGCTCAAATGTTTGGCGACCACAAATTAATTTATTCTTCCTCAACTCAGATCGAATGGCATTTTGTTTTGTTTTAATAATGAAATCCTATACCTCAGCACCTGGTGTTATGATTTCTCTGCTACCTTTAGAGCTTTCAGTTTGTTCTTCACTACTATTCATGACTCTTACAGGTTGACCAAAATTGATTTCTTCTTCTCACCAATTAACATATTTTTTTAATAAAATAGCTCTTCATCATCAACTAGAAGAGATACATCTTTGGCCATTTTTTTTTTGGTATTTGATTTGTTTTTCTCTTTTTTCACAACAGTTCTAATCTCCTCCTCACTAATTATATCATAATTTTAAGCTTCATCTTCCACATCTTCAAAAGAAACGTGTTTAGGTTTATTAGATTGACTCACCTTAGTGAGTTTTGGTTGATCCCCTCTTTGTACTATTGTAGTGTCACGAGCTATTGATATTGGCTTCATTCTCCTTTCTTCTTATGTCTCTGTGTGGAAAGTCTTGATCACACTCATAACATTTGGCTCCATATAATAAATACCCTCAAACATGTTTGAAAGAGGCTCAACGAAATCCTATGAAACAAAATAAAATATGTCAATGATAAATAATTTATAAAAAAATGAATGATCCTTACAATAATGCATAACAAAAATATAAATAAACATACTTACAACGTTATTTACAATGCTGCTTCCGATTTCTTCACACAACTTTGTAGATGTTTCATCTGTCTCATAATTGACATTTGATAGAATATATCTAACCTTTTCACGTTTATTAGCCATTCTTGCAAGAACATAAATAGTTTTTGTATTCGGCACCAAACATATGTCTCGTACTCTGCCCATCACCTCATATGATTCACCTAGGTGAACCATACCAAAAAATAGATAGATATGTATATCATTATCTGTTTCATTGTCTTCAAGATACCATGAAAAATATGTTTTATTTATTTCCTCTGCGTTCTTCCATTCAGAATTAAAAAAAAAAAAAAAAAAACAAACAAACTTTTATGTACTTGATGGGCCACTTGCTTGACTTTTATTATGTTTTAAAATTTTTGTGTGTTCAATAGTATTCATAGTGTGTCCATCAATATCCTTAATGCGTCCAACAGTATCTATAATGCGTCCAACAATATCCATACTGCGTCCAGCTGCAACTTTAGATTTGGCAGTTGCTGCTCTTGGTCTAGAAACATTCACAAAAATCTTTTTTAATGTCATCTTCCTTATAAAAATAAATATATTTATATATATCACTTAATGAAAAAACACATATCTTAATTAATTGATTTTTTTTAAAGATTGCCAATATAAATTTAAAATTAATCGAAAATTAATGTCTATAAAAAAAATTTAAAAAACAAAATTGTAAAATTATATATATTTAAGTTTAAAAAAAAAAATTAACTATGTAACTTTTCCAAATATAACTATATATTTTTAAAATTATAAAAACATATAATTTTTTTTTTCAATTAAAACCAAACAAAATATATATATTTAATACCTTTAAAAATATACATAATAATTAACATTAATTTTTTTTTTTTAATTTAAAAAAATAAATAAATAAAAAATTTAAATTTAAACAATTTTTAATATTAAGTTTTTTTTTTTTTTTAATTTAAAAAATAAAATAAAATAAATTATTTTAATTTCTTTTTAATATTTTTTTTTTAATTTTAATTTTAATTTTTAAATTTTTTTTAATTGTTTTTTAAAAAATATATAAAAAATAATAAATTTTTCATGCTAGCTGGGGGCTGGAGGCCAGCCAGGAAACACTGTGTAGCACTACTAGGTCGGTTTCCGGCCCAAGGCTGGTTGGAGGTCGATTCTAGGAATCAACCTCTGCCCAGCCGGGGGTCAGAGTTTGATTCTTGGACTCAACCTTCGCCCGGTCAGGGGTCGGAGGCCGTCCTGGTGGTGTTGTGGACGCTGCCGGGTTAGAGGCAGTGCTGCCTGGCCAACCTCCGACCCCCGGCTTGGTGGAGGTCAATTCTGGGAATCGACCTCCGCCAAGCTAGGGGCAGGAGGCTTGCCAAGCAGCACTTCATAGCGCTGCCCGTCCGGCCTCGAGTCCCCGACGGGGCAATTTTTTTTTAACTTAAATTAAATTTAAAAATAATAATAATAATAATTAAAAAAAAAAAAACTATATTTATAATAAAAATTGAAATTTTTTTAATCAAAATTAATTAAAAAAAATCCCCCCGATCGACCTCTGGGACAAAAAAGTATTTAACTTAATCTATATATATATATATATATATATATATATATATATATATATATATATATAAACAAAAAAAAAGGATTATAGAAAAAAAAAAAAAACAAATCTATATTTTCTTTATATATATATATATATATATATATATATATTTATTGTGATTTAAAAAATAAAAAATAAAAATAAAAATTGTTTGCACTTTTAAGATTAAAATAAAATAAAATTAATATAAATGTTTTATTTTTATGTGCATGTTTGTTTTTTGGTTTTTTGTTTTGTGGAGGAACCGAGCAACCCTAAAAAAGAAAAAAAATTCTAAATTTTTGTCCTAAAAACCCTACATATTTGAGTTTTTTTTTTCCATTTTCTTTGCTATAAAAATATAGAAAATAGGGTTTTTGAACATAGAAACCATAAACAAAAATAATTTTGGAACGTAAAAACCATAAAAGATAGAAACTCCCCAAATTCATCTTTAAATGGACAAAATAGAAGGAAAATTAACCTTTCAAATGCGAAAACTCTCGTTCAATTTGTTATCAATACCAACGCAACGCCTTCACAAAATTGCTCCAACAAAACCCAGAAGACTTGATGTGATGTGAGGAATAGAAACAATGATTGTTATTATATATCGAAGATTGTGTGATTTCTTTAGCGTTTCGCGAATGTGGTATGAAAATTAAAATTAAAAAAATTAATATGTAGTTAATATTATAGGTTTATATTAACTTTTATTCAATGTCGGAAAAAAATAAAACATAAATTTTAAAAATTAGTTTCGATACATAGTCAATGTTAAATAATTTAAATAAAAAATTTATTTTAGTTTGGAAGGAATGCATGAAAGGAATATTTTGGTGGATATTTTGAATAGAAAGTAGGGTGAAATATTTCAAGCCCAGTAGTTTAGTAAAACGTTTTGAAATAAATTTTAGACCAATATTTTGGAGGGAAATATTTCAAACGAAAATTTTGGACGGAAATGTTTTAGCGAAAATTTTTGGGGGGAAACAAGGGAGGGAAAATTTTTAGTGATAATTGTTGGGGGGGGGGGGGGGGGATTTTAGAGAGAAATTTTCAGTCTTTAAGCTATATATTGTAATTGATAGAGAGTGAATTTGTATCATTCAACATCTTCTTATTGAAAGTCATGGGTTCTTCTAATAGTGAATTTTTTCTTTCTGTAGCATCACCATCTTCGTCACGCAACAACTCTTTTTAGATTGATGAATATAACAGGAGTTCATTCACTGTGAATAGAGGGTCGAATTTTCGACTTGGTCGTAATCCTAAGGATGATGAGAACATAATTGATGAAGGACAACAAAAATAAATTTTTATAAATTGAGAGTCATTTATTCCACTTAGTCTTAATCCTAAGGATTATGAGAGCACCAGTGATGAAGGGAATGATGAAGAATTTCCAGAGTCAAAATTTGCACTTCGTCATAATCCTAAAGATTATGAGGGCACCACTGATGAAGGGGGGGATGAATAATTTTCAGAGTCAAAATATCCACTTCGTCCTAATCCTAAGGATTATGCGAGCCCCACTGATGAAGGGGGGAATGAAGAATTTCTAGAGTTAAAATATCCACTTTGTCTTAATCCTAAGGATTATGCGAGTACCACTAATGAATAGGGGAACGAAGAATTTCCAGATTCAAATCATCCACTTCATCCTAATCCTAAGGATTATGTGAGCACCACTGATGAAGGTGGGAATGAAGAATTTCTAGAGTAAAAATATCCACTTCGTCCTAATATTAATGATTATGTGGGCACCACTGATGAAGAGGGGAATGAATAATTTCCAGAGTCAAAATATCCACTTCATCCTAATCGTAAGGATTATGCGAGCACCACTGATGAAGATCGGAATGAATAATTTATAGATTCAAAATATCCACTTCGTCCTAATCCTAAGGATTTTGCGAGCACCACTGATGAAGGGGGGAATGAGTTTCCAGAGTCAAAATTTTCACTTCATCCTAATGCTAAGGATTATAAGAGCACCATTGATTAAGGGGGGGATGAAGAATTTCTTATAAATAAAGATTCAAGGCATCCAATTATTCCTAATCCTAAGAATTATGAGAGCACCAGTGAGGAAGGGGAGGGGTGGGATGAATAATTTCTAGTGAATAGAGATTCTTCCACTTAATCCTAATACCAAGGTTTATAAGAGCACCACTGAGGAATGGAAGGATGAAGATTTTCTTACAAATGATAATTTTAGAGGCACATATCTGAATAATGCATTTTCCCTAAGTGAGCGTTTCAAAGGCACTCATGGTGATGAAGAATTGAATCCTCCAAGGGAATATTTCGAAAGAATGGATGAAGATGGTGACGAATTTCATTTGAGTCAGGGTTTAAAAAGCACAGATGATTCTTGTGAAATTTGTTTGTCAAGTGAGGATGGTAATGAATATTTTCCAAGCAATGATGCTGATGAATTTTTTAAATATGTTTAGAATGATGATAGTGGGGATAAGATTCCTCCTAATGGTGATGAAACTACTCCCACAAAGGATAATGGAATGATGAATTTGTCGCAACAACATATTGTAACTAGGAGTAGCAATAGGAGTAACTAGAGTTAGGGAAACATATCTCACAAACAAAAGTTTTGTCATTCACATGATTTCAAGTGAATGTTGTCGAAAGGATTGCTTGAAACATATGGATTTCAAATTTTCTTTGGAGAACAGGAAAAAATATTTGTCAATGAATAAAAGCATGCAAAATTCATATTTAGTGGGTTGCATGCAATCTACACTAGCAAGTTATGATTATCATATTGGGAATGTATTGCACTACAGAAAGGATTTCAAAATGTTGCATTCAATTTGTAATTTTCGTTTTTCAAGAATCCAATAAAGACTGAAAAATGATCCCACATATTATTCAGAAATATGTTATAAATGGGAGGTTGGGATGTTAGAAAATAATTTTATATCATGGATGAAAGACTTCTTTTCAAATAATGGAGAGTGTATGCCAAATAAATACACAATACATATTCCAAATAAGTTCTCGAGACACAAAATATACAAATTATACAAATATAATGCAGAAGGTGTTGAAGGAGTTGGTAATTTTATTACATATTCATATTTTACAAGGGTATGGAAGAACGAATTCAACAATTTTTGTATTCCTAAGAAGATAAGGATGGGGGTTTGTAATACATCTGCTTCTCTTAAAGCAAAAAGAGATAAATGTCAAGGGGAAGAAAGAGGTTTGCGCTCATAAAATTATTTTTAAAAATAGGATAGTTATCAACTATGAAAATATATTTATTCATATGTTTCTTTATTTTATGTACATATTCCTTTGTCAAAGAACTTAAAGAGTATCGCAATTAAAAAAAAAAGAGAAAGAAAAAAAATGTATAAACATCGCAAGAAGTGTTATGATAATCCAAATAAATATTTGGGTTTGATAATTGATGGTATGGACCAAAAGCTTACACTTCTGCCACATTTTTTCCGCACACCAAAAAATTTGTAGGAGGAAAATTTCATTCAGTTTCACTTGGTTGGTTGTATGGTATTTAATGAGAATATGTTGTAAAGGTTTTACTTCACAACTCCAAATATTCATAATGATTAAAATAGGACCATAACTAAAATCCATGATGTGGTTACGCATTGGTCTGGTATTCTTCCTGAATTTTAGTATGTACAATTAGATAACACAAGCCAGGAAAACAAAAAAAAAATTCTTTTTAGGTATCTAAACGTGCTCATTGAATTTCGATTTTTTTAAAAATATATAGGGGTTATTTTCCTTCTTGTTGGGCATACTCATGACCATATTAATCAAATGTTCAGTCGTTTTTCAGTAAGATTAAGAAGGAAAGGTGTTGGGAGAATGTCATCATTAATTGAATGTATTTATAAATCATACATTCCAGAGCCTTCTTTTTATGTGTTGGAAGAATCTATTGACATGTGAAGGTTTATTTTGGAATCACATGGTGAGGAGAAATGCATTGAACAACTTAATGACATTAGCTTCTAGCATCAATTTTGTATCAAAAAAATTGATGGGATAACACTTATATGGGGCAAGAAGTATTCAACTGCTGCAAAATGAGGGCCATCATCAAGTTCAACATTTTTGAAGTTCATTACAGAGCGTCCAATATTTTCATCAAAGGTATTGTTATTAGAGTGAGTTTTTGAACTCCATAATGCACGAAAGCATAAGAGAGATATACATTATTCTGAATGTTTGAAGGAAATTAAAAGATGTATTAGAGATATATATGAGTACTTTGATGTTGTTGATTCAATTTTGTGGGAGTATTTTTAAATAATCAAAGTGATATGATTTCAAGGTCAATAAATGAGAATATGCTTTTGAAGTCTCCATTTTTTTTGCCACAAAATATGCCAAATGAACATGAGGAAACACATATTATTGAAAAAAAACAGTCTCGAGGTATTATTAACTCTCCACAGGTAGAGGAAATAGAAATGTATATTGGTTCTAGAAGATCATGTGCACAACATGAAGCCATGGAAGACATTTACAGGGGTTCTATACAGGATTTTAAGGAGGGTTACATGATAGCAGTGTTAGCAGATGAATATCCACTTGGCTAATTCTAAGTTTCCAAGGTTATAAAGTTCATTCAAGAAATTTAATATATTACATATTTTGAAGTACATTGGTATGCGACAAGTACCCACCCATTCAATGGTGTGTATAAGCCAAATATGGTAGTTGAAAAAAATATTGGCAAAAAGAGAAAAAGAAAGGGCACAAATACCAATCGTCGTTGCACAAATTTCCTAAAATTGGAGGATGTTGACATACTTGTGTATGACTTCAATTTGACAAAGAGAGGAACTCTTTGCTTGAAGACCATAAATATTTTGAATAAATTTATACCGAAACAAATAGTGTTGAAATGGGACTATGCTGAATGTAGTCGTCAATCTAGAAGACTTTTGAAATCTGAAATAGTGGGAATGCATGTTGACTCAGATGGATAACTAGTTGATGAAAGAGAAGAATATGGATCATCTCCATCTGCATCCAGTCATTCATCTGAGGATGTAGGTTTTGATGGTGTTATAGAATCTATGATTGATTTGGAATAAATTTCTAAGATATTTTTATGTAATTGATGTTTGCATGGTAACTTGAAATAAATATTTTGACTTTCATATGATTTTACATGAAGTTATGAGGCATTTCTATGTTTATTGGTTTATATGTTTTAATTATGAATAATTCATCTCTTTAGAATATCCACAGTGCAACAATGAATTACACAAATAATTTATGTTATATTCAATATACCAAAGTTGATATTTTTATTAAAAGTAAAAAAAAATATTATAAATTAATGTTAAATTTTTAGATTATGCAGTGATATTGCCATGACATTATTTATTGTTAACATTTGGTATAAGATAGTTTTAAAATTTTAAAAAAAATTATGCCTCATTGAAAGGGGACACTTCATTTTGATGGTTGATTTTTAGTTTTGGATTACAATTAGATAAGTTGACTTAGGCTAAGATTTGAAAACAGATATATTTTTATCCTTTAAAATAAAAATTACTCTTGGAATAATAAATATTTCATTTACTTGTTCATTTTTAAAAATTGTTTAAGTAATATAATTTGTCCATAATTTCATGGTTCAAATATGTTAAAAACTTAATATTTAAAACTTGTAAAAATATTAAGGTTTTTATGAGTTGCGATATTTTATCTTTAATGTTATGGTTGAAAACAATTACAATTTTAGGGTTTTTTAGAGTCAAGATATTTTCTCTTTAACCAGATGGATGAAATTTTTTGGAAATTATAAGGCCTTGAGACATGATATTTCTATCTTTAACATCATTTATAAAAAAATTTAGAACTTTACGATTTTTCAATGTCCAAATATTTAATCTTTAATTCCATTGTTGAAAAGTGTCAAAATTGTGACACGATTTTTTTTTGTTATTCCACCATCAACACTTTTTGTTTTGAGGGTGTTTTTTTAATCCTTTTTTCAAGAAACAATTCGTTTTCAGCATAATTTAAAAAAATGTTGAAATTTGACCCTAAAAAAAAACAATGCATTCTGGAATACACACTTTTCGTTTTTGGGGATTTTTTCATGTTTTTTTGAGTTTTTTTGGGCTAGAGTTCTCGTTTTGAGGTAATAGTTCATGTTTGATCGGTAATTATGCTATTTTTGAATTTTTGATTAATCACATGATATGAGTATGTGTCTATAAGATGGAATGAATACATGATTTGGTTTTAATATGGTTGTACAAATGCATTATGTGCTGAGACAATTGATATGTACTTGAGTATAATAGGTGACAATTGTAGAATTATGTATAATAACTATGAGTTGATTATGGATTATGACACGATTTTTGGTATTGGTAAAAGTTGATTTCAAATTGATAGATATGTTGTCTTGATATTTGGTACGTATGGTTGACATGTGTGTTCAGTTATAGGTCAATGTGTTTGGCACAACAAGGTAAAATAACTGGTATATTGTTTTATTTTTTATGTGTTGAAAGTTGTGTGGTTATGGCAATATGATGCAAGGATTGCATGGAAAAAGAGACTGCCATGAAATATTGAATAAGGCTAGGGTTGAGATTTCCTATGGAAGTATTGGAAACAATGGGGATTGTGTCATGGTGCTTGTTACTAATCTTGTGTTTTTGGTCTCTTGTGATTTATTTCACTTGATTTGTGATCTTGATTGCGTCTAGTGTATGGCCATACCACTTTGTTTACAGTGTTGTATTGTTATTGGTTTTCATGGTTTTCTTCTTATTGTTTCTTATTTTTTTTTTTTTAGAGTATTGGGAATTGGTTTGGGAAAGAAAAAGTTGATGGAGCTCTAGAAGAGCTGAATGAAACCTAACAGGGAATGAAACAATAGGATGAAGCTCGTTGCACGTATAATGGAAATTGAAGCTAATAATATGATATTCGGTTGGATTGGTTGAGTCCATTGGGTAAATGGATAGTGGCAGAGTAGGTAAAGTGAATGGATCTAAAGTGTTATATGCCTTAGATATGTTGGGAAATGGTGTTCTCAATGTTGTGCATATTGTGCATGAATAAAGGAAGTTCTATTAACTTAGAACTTATGATATCTAGAAATTTTGTTGTGATAATGATTATGTTTATTTTTATATATGTATACATGTATGTATGTATGTCGTGTCTGATAGCGTCATCATGGATCATGAGTGTTTAATTATAATTTATATATATATGTATCTATCTATGAATCTATGTCACTGTCTGACAGGGTTGTCAAGGATCATTCTTGTGGAGGAATAGTTTCTTATGCGGGTGAATGGCATGAAGAGGTTCTTCGTCCTATGAGGTATCAAGTGGGAAGAGTAACTCTGAAATATCTATGAGGTCAGTATCATGTAAACATGAATTGATATTATATGCTTGTACTATGCCTATGTTTATGCTATGGATAGGTAATGTTGAGGGGTACATCAACGAAGTGAAAGTAGTGTGATATACGACATGTCAGGATAAGCATGGATAGTGGAAAGACACTGGAAGTAAGGTTTCTTGTGCGATTAGTGTGTTTTCTATGGATGTGCAGTACTACTATTGTGTATATGTTGCACATGTTTCATATTCATTGATTGTACCGATGGTGATGTGTAATTGTTGCATATGTAGTATCTTGTACATATGATGTTGTATGCTTGTTGTATATATGGTGTTATGTGTATATTGTATGTGCAGTGCTAAGTATAGATGGTTCTACATAAATGTTGGATATGTCATGTTTTGAAAATATCGTACTATGTGCCATTATGGGAATTTTGAGGTCTAAAATGGGTCTCCTAAGGAAATAATAAAATAATAGCTAAACCAATAAAGTAATATTTATGAATTTAAAATTCACTTTTTGCACCAAAATCCATGTAACCATGGCTAAATTCAATTCAAAATTTGTACCAAAATGAAATTAATAAAAAAATTGTATTGATGTGACTATAAATAAGAATGACCTTTTCAAGAAAAAACCATTATCATTGCACAACTAATGCAATTTTCCTTTGTACTTAAATAACTTAAAATAAAATATAAATATAAATTTATAAATTATTAATTATAGAATATACTATTAATTAAATTTATATTATTTAAATAATATATAAATAATATAATTAGTATATTATATAAAAATAATATAATATAATTTTTTATGTATGAATTTTATATTACATATTAAATTGATTTGATTTATAACCTGAAAAAAATAATATATAATATAAAAATGAATATAATATATATTTTATAAAATTTAGATTATTTTTCATAATATTATATATACTCATATATAATATTAATATAATCATCATGAAATGAATTGAGTTTTATTTAAAATTAAATATATAAAAAAAAGAAAGAATTGAAATAAATTCTTTTTATATTTATAAGTATACAAAAATAATATATCTTTCAACATCTTACAAAACTAAAATGTCATTTTTCTTTTATTTTAATATGTTTGTATTTCTATTAATATAATAATGATATTATTATAGATTTGATTTATCCTAAAATTACAAGGTTACATTTCTATTTATTTTGATTTCATTTGTATAATATAATATGTATAGATATTAACATATAACTAATTTGAAATTGTGATATTAAATAATATGAGATGAATATATAATTTAAAAATAAATATTTGGAAATATAAAAATATAATATTGATTGAAAAGTATGTAAATACATGAATATTGTGTAGGGATATGCATTGTTTCTTTCAAAAAATATGAAATGACAATAATGAGTATTTTACTTTATGACTTTAAAATTACTTAGAGCATTACCATGGTTAACCATGAATTTTTATCCACCATTGAGAATGTGACAAGTAAGTACCTTTAACTCCTGAAATGTCACCTCAACCATTAGGGATGATGTCATCCCCTAAAATTTGATTGATTCTCATAAAGTGAATTGTGATTGTACATTATTCATAGGAGGCCCATTTTAGACCTCAAAATTCCCCTAATATGATGTTGGATATGCAGTGTTGTGTGCATATGGTACTGTGCACATGTTGGATATGTAGTGTTGTGTAAGCATGGTTCTATGTACATGTTGTATGAGTAGTACTATGTACATGCGGTGTTGTGTGTGTGTTGTACATAAGATGTTGGGTGTCTGATTGTACATGTGGTGATGAATTCATGTGGTGTTGTGTAGATGTTTTACATGTGGTGCTATGTGCAGGTGGTGTTGTGTACATGTGGTGTCGGGTACATGTCATGCATATGGTGTTGTGTACATGTAGTATTGTATACACATTGTACAAGTGGTGCAATTTACATTTGGAGTTGTCTACACATTATGCAGGTGGTGTCCTGTACATGTGATGTTGTGCACACGTTGTGCAAGTAGTGTTTGTTAGCCCCTTATGAATTACTTGACAAGCAAGCAAGGGGCTAGATTGTCTTATGAGCCTTCAAGGAATGCATTTACCTTGAAAACACATCATCCTTGAAGCCTTTTTTATGTTCCTTGCCTTTGACTATTTCCACCTGCTGATTGGTATCAATGAACCTTGCTGAATGACTAAATGGTGCTCCAAAAGGCCATTATCTTCCCCTTGCACCTCTGCATAATGCTTCATTTCACCCTTTTTTCCCCTTTTGTCAAAGTCCCCTTTGTTCCCCCTAAATCCCCACTTACTCTCCAAAATATCCCCAAAATCCCCATGAAATCCCACCCTTGCCCTTTGTTTTCCCAAATTTCCCCTCTATTCCCCTATCGTTACCCTCCTTTGGTTTTAAAATGCTCTAAAATGGGTTAAAAACCCACTTTCCGACCTTATAATAGGGCTTAGCCCCTTTTCCCGTCAGCCCTAACCACTTTCCCACACATACCCTTGCGCTAAGACCAAGCGCTTAGTGCCTTAGGGGCTAATCGCATTGGAAGAACAGAGCGAAACGTTAAAATCCTTTGTAACATTATAAAAGTTTCGATGCGATTTTTTTATTAACAAGTCCCGCGACTTGCTTTCCACCATTGATCTACCACATAGATCGGACGACCCGCGCAATATCGTAATCCTTTTATACGCAACACTTATGTTTTGTCCCCCAATCGGTTCATCGCAATTGTTTTCGATGCGATTGATCGCTCTGACCTCCGATCATCGCAATCGCAAGTACCATCTCTTGATCTGATCCCGACCATCTGTCTAACCCGCAATCCGACGGTCATCACTTTCTCTGCCCAATTGCAATCGGAACATTCGTAATGTGTCACACCTTGTTCCCTCTGATTGTGATTGCTCCGAATAGATCTTAGCCATCCATCTCCCCGCTGATCCAACGGCCATCGCACTCCCCGCCTAATTGCAATCAGAAGTTTTGATGTGTCTCACCCCTGTCCCCCTCCGATTACGATTTCCTGACTCAATCACAGCTGTTCATCCATTTTGAAATCAACGGCCCAGATCTTCTCACTTCATGCCCGTTTCTCTTCCCCTTTTACCCTCCGTGCAGATCTCCACCGTTGATCCCCTTATTGATCCAACGGCTATCGCTTGTCTCCGACCAATCGCAATCGGAATTTTGTTGGTGTCTCCCCTTTGTGTCCCTCCAATTGCGACCCCTCAATCCGCATCTCCACCGTCGATCCCCAGGTCGATCCAACAGTCATCGCTTCCCTTTCTTAATCGCAATCGGAACTTATGTATTGTGTTACCCCTACCCCTTCCCGATTGTGATGCTCCGAAGCGATCTCCACCGTCCGTTGGATCTAACGATCTGACGGCCCATATCTAATCTACCCTCCACCATGCTGGGTCCCACTCGTAAGTTCATAGCCGCGAGTTTCATTGCATTTTCGCCCATTTCCTGTGGATTTTGAATTTTAACCAAAGTTTCACATTTGCATTAAAGTTAACGTTTCATGTTTGTTTCTTCTGTTTTCATAAATTCGTCCCTCCATGTTGATCCCCGCCGTCGATCTACGCCTCTAGATCATGATTGAACGATCCTCAAGCATTCCTCCACAAAACCCTATTATACGTTGTTTTCACCATTTCATTGCATTACTTGCCATTCTTCATTCAAAACCACCACCGCCACGCTATCATTTCTTCCGCCCTCCGTATCCATCCTCCCTCCATTGCATTGGGTTTCATAACTAAATTTTGTGTTTTGCAGGGTACAATCAGCAGAAAGCCTCTGTGATCTTCAATCTCTGTTGCAGTCACAGAGAGCACGCGAAAGTACCATTTGCAGAAAAAAAAATCATGGGGAAGGCCTATGAAGGTATGCCGACAGGGCTTGCATTCAGTAACGGAGTTGGAAACTCTGTTAAGTATTCCCAGGGCCATTTAAAATGCAGGTTTCGCAGAAAGATATATAAATGAAGCGGCAGAGAGTTCAAGGCACGAAAATGAAGATCTTTGAGCCTTAACTCCGTGTTTTACAAGAAAAGTACCTGTTTGAGGACATCATAGATCCCGCAGAGGATATGAAATGAAGAAATTAATGAATATCAGATTTTCTACATCAGCAGAATGTTTTTCCCAGGAAAAGACGGCTTGCCCATATTATTTTCAGTCCATACCGTCTTCCCGAAGAAAGTTCCACCCTGAGTATAGTCCCGGGTTATCAAAGCATTTGTTGCACAAGTATGGCAGACCATTCTATGATTTATTTACCATTTTGTTTATTCACCAAAGGTACTACAACATACAGCAAACCATAATGCATCAGAGATATACCTGGAGTAAATGAAGCCTGAGTAAGATATGCTGAGGAGTATGTTTTCAAACTGAATTTCAAGCTATTGGAAAATTCTATACCTAATTGGTGTTGCTCTTAATATGATAAGAACATTTCTTTGGATCCTGATCTAAATTTTTGGTGATGTTTTTCTGTCTCTTTGTTTTATTTCATTCCATTTCAGTTCTTCTGGCTTGCATCAGAAATCTGGCATAGGATTTTCCCTTGTTAGGCACCCTATGCTTCTGCTCTCCTTGCCTTAATTTTTTCTGCTAAATGTGTTATCTAAGAATTAGTTCCAGTTAATTTAACCAGTGTAGTGGATGTTATTGCCTGCTAGCTGATGTATGAGTTAATGAATCTGCTTCTTAGATTTTCTTGTTAGGGTTTAATTGAATTAATTGGGAACACTGGGAGTTTAGAACTCTGTCTATGTCTCACTAGGATCCTTTTCAGTTAGTTAAATCTTTCCAAGTTCCCTCAGTTTGTTCCTTGCCTTTCTTTGAGATTTTCCTAAGAGTATGTCCAAGCAGGTCTGGAGTTAAATGACCTCTAACACGATTTATATACAGAAATTGGTTTACCCTCGTTCTTTCACTTTCTTTCCTGATTTGTTCACTCCACCTATCTTTTAGGATCCAATGCTTTAGACGACTAGCCCAACTGAAAGCCTGCGTATTGAACAACAAGTAAATCCTTTCCTGAATCCATTTTCCCAATGGTCTTGAATACCATCTGAATTTTTCACTCTTTGCCTAAAATCTTCTTTGCCTTGCCTTGTCTTATATTGAAACCTTCATTCTTGATTCCTAACAACCAAATCGAAACAAATCAAACAAACCAACCTTGTGCCTATAACTAGCATAACATTTTAACACTGAGCTTTAAATTCATATACCTTTGAAATATCACAGAGAGACCCCTCTTTGGACCCAAGAGGGCTATATCCTGAGGTCTAAAAGAGGTTTGATGTTGTCTCATCTTTTGGTCTTGCCAATCTGGCCAAAACATGGGAACCCCAACATAATGGCGACTCTGCTGGGGAAATTCCGAGAGCCTATAACTGCTAAACATTAATCTGTCTCCTAGTATCGTCACCAACATAATGGTGACTATGCTGGGGATCATTTTGAGTATTCCTTACCTTACTATATCATAAGAACCTCAAAAAACTACAATCTCTGGTTAGGTTGGCAGTAAAACACTCATATTCACGCATCAACCTCTATACCATTTGTTGTGTTTCTCCCATACTCTTGGACAGAGTCTGGAAAGGGCCAGGTAGCCTCCAGATCTCACACTCTTTCAGAGGTGACATATCTTGTAAATTCCCTCCCAGTCAATCTCTAGTTAGAGTTTGTTGTGTTCGGTAGAGATCCTTGAAAGAGGACATCTCTTAGACACTTTGGTGGATAGTGTACCCTCCAAAAAATCCTAAACCTTTCCACCTGGCGACTCCATATTTCCTAAATGATTTAAAGACTCCACTGGTGATCAGTAGGCTTGCTGATTATCTTGGCATCTCGTAAGACTCCACTGGGAGACCAGCCTCCATAAAAACACCAACCACAGTAGAAGTAACAAGTAGGGTTGAGTTGCTTGGTTAAAGACAACACTTTGGCTTACAGAACCATTCACACAAGAGCTTACCCTAACCCAGACCCACCTGAAATAGTTGACAATCCAGAGAGCATCCTCAAGGGATCTCCTGCACATAAAAGGTCCACTATTCGCAGCCATATCTATAGAGCTAACTCTACACCAGAAGACTTTACAACTCTATCAGACCCATTTTTCGACCTAGGCCCTCAAAACAGTTTACCAAGAACTAGGTCACGCAGTGCCCTAGACCAGCCAGACCTTGAGCTCCCTGGTTATCTACCCCATAGTGGTCAACACATTAGGGACAAGGAGACCCCTCCATTTACACCCCCTGACATACACTTTATTCAGAACTTGGGGCTCATTCATCCTAAATCTTCTCAACAAACTTCCGCTGGTCCTAGTGTCCCTATCATCCAAATACTAGCTGCTCAAGTCAACCCTTTACCTCATCAGAACATCATCATGGCAGCCTGGTATGCCCCACTAGTTTTACCTCAGCCTCTAGTACCCTTACCCAATGATTATCAATTGAAGATCCCACACTTCACTACAAAAGAGTCTACCACAACACAATATCATGTAGATAGGATGGAAGATTCTTTTGACTACATGGAAATAGATGATGATACAGTCAAAATGAGAATCTTTGCCCAGAGATTAGGGGGTGATGTGAAGAAATGGTTTAAAGGCCTACCTCCGGGTAGCATTAATGATCTTCCATCTCTATATCAGACTTTCATAAACAAATGGGAAGTTAGAGCAAACCCTCGCCAACTCTTAGAAGAATACATGAACCTTAAAAGAAACGTAGGAGAGAGTGTCCATGATTATACAACAAGATTTAACAACATTTACAATGCTCTCCCTCCACATATGAAACCTCCACAAGGTATGGCTCTAGCGAAATACCCCGAAGGTTTTGATGTTGACATGGCCTACCAGCTTAGGGACAAAGAGTACAACACATTGGAGGACATGCAGAAAGGAGCAGTGAATATAGAGGCAAATCTGATGGAGAAAAGTGTAAGACTGAGAGCTGAGAAGAGGGTAACATATAGAGATGACAATGTAGTTTCCTCATCTGACCAAAATTACGATAGATTGTATAAAAATGTGGAAAAGTTACAGCAAATAATGGAAAATATGGTTGTCACAGTCAGTAACCAAAATAGAAACCAAAACCAGAACCAGAACTTTAAAAGAAACAATAATACTCCCAATAGACAAAGAGAATCAGATCAGCAAGTCATTCCCCCATTTCAAGAAAACTTTCTTGATGAAGATGAAGGAATCATAGAAGAGTCTGAAGGGAATACAATAAACATTTTCGAAGTGGAAAACTCGATCCATAACTATTCCACAGAAGAAGATCAATCCTCTCCCTCATGTTGGGATGAAGAATGGTTTGAATCTGAGGATTACAGGTTAGGATTTGAAAATGCTATGATGCGGGTCAAAGAACAGTATGAACTCAGAAGCAAGAAGAGTCAAGACAATCCCAAAGCAAAGGCTTCTGAGGTTACCATCAAGGAAAGGCCTGAGAAAACTTCTAAAGTAACTACTGAAGGTAACAAATAAGCAGCTAATAATTCTGGGAAGAACAAAGAAAAAGACAACCAAAAGAGCGATAAACAAAATCAACCCACTAGCAGCACTAGCACTGCAGTTAGTGCTCCTGATAAAATAGTCCCTAACCTTGTACATAACGAGAATCAGCACACTGATTCAACCGCTAAGGCAGTGGCTAACAAAACAGAGTTGAACGTTCCAAAGAGTCAGTCCTCTTTCAGCTTGGAAAGTGAGATTGCAAGGATTAAGATCTCTGTACCACTCTCTGAGCTGGTCACTCAGGATGTATATAAAGGCCAAATTTTGAAAGCATTGAACCTTGGTGAAAGAAATGATACAGTAATATCAGTCTCAAAATTCATGACAAGATCCTTCATAATGCAATGCATGATTCTGGAGCATCACAAAACCTGATGCCTAAGGTAGTTATGGAGAAGTTAGGCCTGGAGATAACCCGTCCCTACAGAGATCTATATTCATTTGACTCTAGCAGAGTAAAATTCCTAGGCCTGATCAAAGACTTGTGTGTGAGCTTAACTCAAATCCTAGCTAAATGTATGGTCATGGATGTTGTGGTGGAAGATGTGCCACCCAAGTATGGCATGTTATTATCAAGATCATGGGGAGCCAAGCTATAGGGTACAATGCAGATGGATTGCTCGTATGCCACAATTCCTATCTTTGGCCAACTTAGAAGACTGTATAGGGAGGCACAGATGAAATTCCTAGTCAGTAGCCTCGAAAAACCAAAAAATTCACCGGTATACTCTATACATACAGACCTGGGCTCCTTCATCTTTTGTAATGATGAATCCTTGGAAGGGTCAGAGTCCCAAAACAGAGTCGTAGATGAATAAATAGAGGCCATGGACTTTAACATAATGGAAACTTTAGATTCAGAGTAAAACGAAGAAGAAAACAACAATGAAATCTGTAGACAACGCGGTAGAGACCTAACTCTGAGTGAACAAGAAACAGAAGGAAAACAGCCAACCAGTCCTCCCCCGCAAACTCTCACCCCACACGAAGAACTGAATAACTCACAGCCTAATGCAGAATCTGTAACACAACATAATGGTGAACCCAGCTGTAGGGAAAGAAATGATAACAAAAACGAGAGTGAACCCCTGTGGGAGATGAGTTTCGATGGGTCCTGCACAAGAAGAACTGCCAGGGCTGGGGTATGGCTACATAACACAGAGAGCGACTACGCGGAGAGCCATGCCTGCAATCTGCATTTCAAATGTACCAATAATATTGTAGAGTATGAGGCCCTTATCCTGGGTTTAAATATGTTGAAGAAAATAGGAGCCCGTAGAATAACCGTGCAGGGAGACTCTGAATTAGTTATAAAATAGGTGAACGACGAATACACAGCCAAGCACCCTAGGTTGAGAGCATATAGGAACGATGCTGTGGATATATTGAAAAAATTTGTTGAATACGAATTAGTGTTTGTTCCTAGAAATCAGGACGCCATTGCAAATGGATTGGCTTGCCTGGCTAGTTCCTACCCTAAGACTCCAAATGACCAGCAGATCATCATACAGACCAAATTCAGACCTGCGATACCAGACAATGAAAATTATTGGCAGGTTTTCGAGGGGGATAAACAAATTGAAGATTTCCTGACAGGCAGGAACGAGTTTGAGTTTTTTGACTCAGACTCTGTGCCTAGTGATAGCTGCCTGAGTAAGGAACTCGCAGACGAGGAAAAACCACCTTTAAACATAGAAATAAACGCTTTAAATGAAGAAACTGAAAATTCAACCACAGCGTGTGAAAACGCAGACAATGAAGAAGTAGAGGTGTTGCAGGCCAAAGATAAGAACATACCTCGAGGTCTGGCGCCTTTAGAAGATCTTTTTGACTTTGACGATGTAGCAAAAAAGGCCTACCATAGAGCACGCAGACTATGACGTAGAAGAATGCAATATAGGTACAGAAGATAAGCCCAAAATGATTAAATTGGCAAAATCCTTACCCACAGAGATGAAAAAGAAATATATTGACCTATTCAAGGAATTTATTGACGTCTTTTCCTGGAGTTACGAAGACTTAAAAGCTTACGACACAAGCATCATACAGCACAAAATACCTTTAAAGGAAAATCAGAAACCCTTCAGGCAGAAACTTCGTAGAATAAATCCAAAATAGTTCCCTGCAATGGAAAAAGAGATTAAAAAGATGTATGAGGCAGGCATAATAGTTCCCGTAAGGTTCTCTGATTGGGTTTCAAATTTAGTGGCTATGAGAAAGAAAACTGGGGAGATTAGATTATGTATTGACTTTAGAAATCTTAATAGAGCCTCACTCAAAGACAACTACCCTTTGCCAAAAATGGAACACATTCTACAGCGGGTAGTAGGCTCAAAAAGGATTTCTTTGCTGGATGGGTTTTCAGGTTACAACCAAGTCTTATTAATCCCAGAAGACCAACTCAAGACAGCCTTTACCACTCCATGGGGCATCTTTATGTATGTAAAAATGCCCTTTGGACTGATGAACGTTGGTGCAACCTTCCAAAGAGAAATGGATATAGCTTTTTCAGATGAGATAGGACACTTCATTGTTATTTACTTGGACGACATAACAGTCTATTCTAAGACTGAAGAAGAACACCTGAAACATCTGAGAAAAGTGTTTGAAAAATATAGAAGGTTTGGTCTGTCATTGAATCCTAAAAAGACTGTATTTGGGCTGCAAGAAGGAAAGCTTCTTGGCCACATTATATCTTAAAAGGGAATTAGGATAGATCCACAAAGAGCTGAGGGAATACTACAAATCACACACCTGAGAAACATCAAAGAATTACAGTCCTTCATTGGGAAAATTAACTTCCTCAGGAGGTTTATTCCTACCCTAGCTGAACACCTTAGGAATATGACTAACATGCTGAAGAAAGGTGTAGGAGTTAAATGGACTGTTGGAGCTAAACAATCTTTTGAATCAGTAAAACTTGCACTCACCCAAGCTCTTTTTCTGATCAACCCAGATTTCTCTAAAGATTTCCTGATCTTTTCATTTGCCTCTGAGCATACAGTGGCTGTAGTCTTGTTGCAGAAAAATCCAGAGGGAATGGAACAACCAATTGTCTTTTTCAGCAAAGCACTGAGGGATGCACCCTTGAAATACAACATAATGGAAAAACAGGCTTACGCTCTTGTTAAGGCTTTAAAAGACTTCAGGGTGTACATATTGCATTCACACGCCATAGCTTATGTGCCTAACATAATAGTGAAAGATATTTTGTCCCAAGACCTAAATGGGAAGAGGGGCAAGTGGATTGCTGTGATTTTAGAATACGACCTTGAGATTAAACCCACCAAGCTGATCAAAGGCCAGGGCTTAGCCAAATTAATGGCTGAATCAAATATGCAATCCCCTGACATTAACATGGTAGTTGCCTTGGATGAGCAAGAAGGATTGCCTGATCACACTGTTGAAGAGAAATTTCAAAACTCCCCTTGGTACTCTGATATCCTTTATGTGCTCACCAACCTCAATGCTCCACCTGAACTATCAAAGACTAAGGCCAGATTCATAAAACCAAAATCCAGAAACTACTACATTCTGAATAAAAACTTATACTGGAAAAATCCAAATGGCCTATTGCTTAAATGTTTGCCTGAAACAGAGGCAGAAAAGGTTAAAAAAGAATTCCATGCTAGAGAGTGTGGAGGCCACCTGAACTGGAAGGCCACTGCAAACAAAATACTCAGCGCTGGCTATTATTGGCCCAAACTCTTCAATGATATCCATAAAATGGTAATTTCCTGCCACAAATGCCAAATGTTTGAAGGCAAGAGAAAAATCCTTCCCCTCCCTTTACAACCCATCACTGTCGAAGGTCCTTTTACGCAATGGGGCCTATATTTTATTGGATAAATTCACCCTGCTTATTCTGCACAACACAAATGGATCTTAACAGCCACAAACTACTTCACTAAGTGGATAGAGGCCATACCTACTAGGAATGCCATAGATTCAGTCATCATTAGGTTCCTAGAAGGTCATATCCTCTCTTGATTTGGCTGCCCAAGGAAAATAATCACTGATAATGCTGTTGCTTTTGGATCCAAAAAAATGGTTGATTTTTTTCACAGGTATCAAATAACGCTTGGTCATTCAACTGCCTATTATCCTCAAGGTAATGGCTTAGCTGAATCATCGAACAAGAGCCTGGTGATCATCATAAAAAAGCTACTGGAAGAGAACAAAAATTCATGGCACAACAAGTTAGTGCATGCCTTGTGGGCTGACAGGCTTACAACAAAGAAATCCATTGGCATGTCACCATTTCAGCTTGTCTATGGTATAGAAGTAGTATTTCCTACCAGCCTTGGGGTACCAGTAATCAGGCTGGTTCAAGAGATTCAGTTGGAAGAAGACAGTATGGTGAGAAGGATAAACCAAACAATTCATCTCCAGCAAACAAGGGAAGAGGTTTACAGCAGAGAAATGAAAGTTTAGGAGAGAATAAAGAGGTTGTTTGACAAGAGAACCAAAGCTGTTGATTTCAAAATTGGGGATAAAGTTCTGAAGTGGGACTCAAGGAGAGAGGATAAAGGAAAGCACGGCAAGTCTGACAGTCTGTGGCAAGGTCCATACATCATCCAAGCCACTATGGGTCCAAATGCCTTCTTCCTACAGGAATTAGATGGTACAGAGCTGTTTGGGGGTCCTGTCAATGGCAAGATGCTCAAACACTACTTCTGCTGATTTTCAATTTCTAGTTTTCATTTCCATTGCACATACCATTGTAGTATTTTGTTTTCGAGAAAAGAGAAAAATGTTTCAAAAAACAGAGAAAAAGGAGAGGTTCAGACAAGCTGAAAACATGAACCTCTGCAGTGCAAAGGATTGGCTCTAATATGCTCAAGACCTGAGCCAAAGAAGTAAAAGGCCAGTCCTAACATGCTCAAAATCTAGACCAGCAAAGAAGAAAGAAGAATCAGCTCTAACATGCCCGAAACTAGAGCTGAAATGAAGAAAAGGAGTGACTCTAACATGCTCAAAACTTGAGTCATAAAGAGAAGAAGGACACCTCAAGCTTCAGATTTCAAACCTTCGCAGTTTTTTTTTCAGTTTTCTGCAAATTTCTGTTCATGTGCAACTGTCTTTATGCCTTGGATCAATAGCAAACTAGACTGTCTAATCCTAGTTTGACTGTTTTTAAATTTTAGTTGTAGAATGTAGAGAAGAAATCTGCTGGACAGTTTAATCCCAGTAGATATTAGATTAGGTAGAGAAACATATGAGACCAATAGTCTAATCTGGTCTCATGGAGCAATAAGGGTAGATTTAGAATAGGTTTATTTTCTGTTATAAAAATAAATGGTGTAAAGGGTCTGCTAGTTCAAATGCACCCTAGAAGAAAAAATGCTAGGATTGTAGGATGGGTAGGTAGATTGTTGGGAATGTTTTGCTGATCTATCATATTTGTGGTAGCTGAGAATCAAAGAAGAAAGGTGGCTTAAGCAGCGGACATCTGGCCTACACCAAAGATCATTTTTTAAATTCTTGACTCCTTCAAGAAGAAGCCATCCCCATGTGGAGCCACTGTTAGCCCCTTATGAATTACTTGACAAGCAAGCAAGGGGCTAGATTGTCTTATGAGCTATCAAGGAATGCATTTCCCTTGAAAACACATCATCCTGAAGCCTTTTTTATGTTCCATTCCTTTAACTGTTTCCCCCTGCTGATTGGTATCAATGAACCTTGTTGAATGACTAAATGGTGCTCCAAAAGGCCATTATCTGCCCCTTGTACCTCTGAAGAATGCTTCATTTCACCCTTTTTTCCCCTTTTGTCAAAGTCCCCTTTGTTCCCCCTAAATCCCCCCTTAATCTCCAAAATATCCCCAAAATCCCCATGAAATCCCACCCTTGCCCTTTGTTTTCCCAAATTTCCCCTCTATTCCCCTATCGTTACCCTCCTTTGGTTTTAAAATGCACTAAAATGGGTTAAAAACCCACTTTCCAACCTTATAATAGGGCTTAGCCCCTTTTCCCGTCATCCCTAACCACTTCCCCACACATACCCTTGTGCTAAGACCAAGCACTTAGTGCCTTAGGGGATAATCGCATCGGAAGATCAGAGCGGAACATTAAAATCCTTTGTAACATTATAAAATTTCCGATGCGATTGTTTTATTAACAAGTCCCGCAACATTTTTTCCACCGTTGATCTACAACATAGATCGAACGGCCCGTGCAATATCACAATTCTTTTAATCGCAACACTTATTTTTTGTCCCCCGATCGGTTCATCGCAGTTGTTTCCGATGCAATTGATCGCTCCGACCTCTGATCATCGCAATCGCAAGTACCATCTCCCGATCTGATCTCGACCGTCTGTCTAACCTGCGATCCGACAGTCATCTCTTTCTCCGCCAAATCGCAATCGGAACATTCGTAATGTGTCACACCTTGTTACCTCCGATTGCGATTTCTCCGAATAGATCTTAGCCATCCATCTCCCTGTTGATCCAACGACCATCGCACTCCCCGCCTAATTGCAATCAGAAGTTTTGATGTGTGTCACCCCTTTCCCCCTCTGATTGCGATTTCCCGACTCAATCACAGCCATTCATCCATTTTGAAATCAACGGCCCAGATCTTCTCGCTTCGTGCCCGTCACTCTTCCCCTTTTACCCTCCATGTAGATCTCCACCGTTGATCCCCTTGTTGATCCAACGGCTATCTCTTGTCTCCGCCCAATCGTAATCAGAAGTTTTTTGGTGTCTCCCCTTTGTGTCCCTCCGATTGCGACCCCCCGATCCGCATCTCCACCGTCCATCCCCGGGTCGATCCAACGGTCATCGCTTCCCTTTCTTAATCGCAATCGGAACTTATGTATTGTGTTACCCCTACCCCTTCTCAATTGCGATGCTCTGAAGCAATCTCCACCGTTCGTTGGATCTAATGATCTGATGGCCCAGATCTAATCTCCCCTCCACCACGCTAGGTCCCACTCGTACATTCATAGCCGCGAATTTCATTGCATTTTCACCCATTTATTATGCATTTTGGATTTTAACCAAAGTTTCACATTTGCATTAAAGTTAACGTTTCATGTTTATGTCGTCTATTTTCATAAGGCCGTCCCTCCATGTTGATCCCCGCCGTCGATCTACGCCTCCAGATCATGATTGAATAGTCCTCAAGCATTCCTCCACAAAACCCTATTATATGTTGTTTTCACCATTTCACTACATTACTCGCCATTCTTCATTAAAAACCACCACCGCCACGCTATCATTTCTTTCGCCCTCTGTATCCATCCTCCCACCATTGCATTGGGTTTCATAACTAAGTTTCATGTTTTGCAGGGTACAATCAGCAGAAAGCCTCCGTGATCATCAATCTCTGTTGCAATCACAGAGAGCACGCGAAAGGACCAGTTGCAAAAAAAGAAATCATGGGGAAGGCCTATGAAGGTATGCTAACAGGGCTTGCATTCAGGAGCAAAGTTGGAAACTCTGTTAAGTATCCCCAGGGCCATTTAAGACGCAGGTTTTGCAGACAGAGATATAAATGAAGTGACTAAGAGTTCAAGGCACGAAAATGAAGATCTTTGAGCCTTAACTCTATGTTTTACAAGAAAAGTACCTGTTTGAGGACATCATAGATCCCGCAGAGGATACGGAACGCAGAAATTAATGAATAACAGATTTTCTACATCAACAGAATGTTTTTCCCAGGAAAAGACGGGTTTCCCATATTATTTTCAGTCCATACCGTGTTCCCGAAGAAAGTTCCACCTTGAGTACAGTCCCGGGCTATCAAAGCATTTGTTGCACAAGTATGGCAGACCATTCTGTGATTTATTTACCATTTTGTTTATTCACCAAAGGTACTACAGCGTACAGCAAACCAGAATGCATCAGAGATATACCTGGAGTAAATGAAGCCTGACGAAGACCATTTTTTCCTCCAAAGGGCTAGAGATTAATGCTCTGAGTTTAAAACAGAATGGGCTTCGGCCCTCTCCCTCTTCTGAGTGTTAATTGCTGCATTTAGTTTTCTACCTACCTCCTCTGCTTCTCTTCAGCTATAAAACTCATGAAGAAAATATTGTAAAGGTTGTTGATGAGATATCTGAGAATTGCAAGCTTTTCTCTTGAGGCATGCTCATTGTGTAAAGTTGTAAGATAGGCTGAGGAGTATGTTTTCAAACTAAATTTCAAGCTATTGGAAAATGTTGTACCTGATTGGTGTTGCTCTTAATATGACAAGCACATTTCTTTGGATCCTGATCTAAAGTTGCGGTGATGTTTTTATGTCTCTATGTTTTATTTCATTCCATTTCAGTTCTTCTGGCTTGCATCAGAAATCTGGCATAGGATTTTCCCTTGTTAGGCACCCTATGATTCTGCTCTCCTTTCCTTAATGTTTTCTGCTAAATGTGTTATCAAAGAATTAGTTTTAGATAATTTAAATAGTGTAGTGGATGTTATTGCCTGCTAGCTGATGTATGAGTTAATGAATTTGCTTCTTATATTTTCTTGTTAGGGTTTAATTGGATGAATTGGGAACACTGGGAGTTTAGAACTCTATCTATGTCTCACTAGGATCCTTTTCAATTAGTTAAATATTTCCAAGTTCCCTCAGTTTTTTCCTTGCCTTTCTTTGAGATTTGCCTAAGAGTATGTCCAAGCAGGTCTGGAGTTAAATGACCTCTGACCCGATCTATAGACAAAAATTAGTTTACCCTCGTTCTTTCACTTTCTTTCCTGATTGTTTCACTACACCTATATTTTAGGATCCAATTCTTTAGACGACTAGCCCAACTGAAAGCCTGCGTATTGAATAGCAAGTAAACCCTTTCCTGACTCCATTTGCCCAATGGTCTTGAATACTATCTGAATTTGTCACTCTTTGCCTAAAATCTTCTTTGCCTTGCCTTGTATTATATTGAAACCTTCATTCTTGATTCCAAACAACCAAATCAAAACAAATCAAACAAACCAACCTTGTGCCTATAACTAGCCTAACATTTTAACACTAAGCTTTAAAGTCATATACCTTTGACATATCACAGAGAGATCCCTCTCTGGACCCAGGAGGGCTAGATCCTGAGGTCTGAAATAGGTTTAATGTTGTCTTATCTTTTGGTCTTGCCAATTTGGCCAAAACATGGGAACCCCAAAAATGTTATGTATAGGTGGTATTGTGGACATGTTGTGCATATGGTACGGGTATACATGTTGTATTGTGTACATGTCGTACATGTTGTGTTGTGGGCATGCGATACTATGTATGTGCATGGTGTAGTCATGGTATCGTGACATGTGTATTCATGGTGTTGTACTTTGTATATGTATATGCATTTTTTTGTATTGTCCATCGGGTGTGCATGTATGTGTTGTGTTTTACAACGGATGTGTGTGTATGTATTGTGTTGTGTTGTAAACCAGGTGTAGGTGTATGTGTTGTGTTGTACACTGGATGTATGTGTATGTATTGTGTTGTGTTGTACACCAGATATAGGTATATGTATTGGGTCGTGTTCTGCACCTTATCTAGGTGTATGTTTTGTGTTGTGTTGTACACTGGGTGTAGGTTCATGTATTTCATGGTTGTATGTGTGTGATGCACACTATGTGTATGTGCACATGTTTGATGAGAAGGCACTAGGTGTTTTTCAGGTTTTTCAACCAATCCAGTGTGTGTAAAAAAATAAAAATGGTAGGAGTAAGTACAAATGAAGGATAAGTACCAATATTTTATTTCGGTTCTATTATGCATGTGACCTATGATTTTGACTTATGATGGTTACATGTGATTTGTGATTATGGTTTACGATGATTTCATGTGATTCATGATTTTAATTTATAATGGCTATGTTTTGAGCTAACCAGATGTGATATGTTTATACGTTTTGATTTGATCAAACAGGTGGTTTGATTTGTTGTGATAGGAAGTGAACATAATTGCAAGTGTTCCTTATTGACGAGCTACCAATGAGGTATGGTTTCAATTTATTTCAATTTATTTTGAATCTAATGGAAGTTATGTGCTTGGTATAGGAAGCAAAAAAAATTCCCATATGGTTGGTTGAAGCAACAACAAAAGAAATTGGAACATGCAACAATATGTTGGTAAAGAACTTCAGGAGTAGGGCCATTGTGGGACCCTGGTACCCAATGGCGTCCATTGATTACTAGGAGCATCCTATGACTAGTATGATGGTTTTGAGGTAGGGATATACCTTAGGTTTTTAACTTCTAATGCGAGGAACCCTTGCCAAGGGATGGACTACCCGGGATGGTGGTGTCAGTGGAACTTGGAAGGTGTGTGACTACACAGAAGGGGATGATAGAATTTATCGAGGGATTCTGTAGCAGAGAAAGGAAGGTCAGGATGGATTTTTTCTAGTCATTATCATTTCCATATGTAATTATATGCACATTTGGAGTGTAACATGGAACAATGAGCCGATAATTTTTCTTTGAGGGTACACTATCACAGGATTTTTGCGCTAAAATTTGGATGCAGACTTTGACAATGATAGTGGATTCTAGATTTCCTAGGAAGAAAGTTAATATTGGTACTATTTTGAGGGTGGATGTGTGAGCCCCCAGATTCCCTTGTTGTGGATGCAGGCATTGTATTTATTTGTTGGTTGAGAAAATGTGCATATGTGTATATTATTGTAAATACAGTAATGAGTTGTGTTATAATGCTCCAATACACGATATCATTTTCATGATGTTTTTTTTTTCTTTTGAGCGGGTTATTCATTATAAATACTGCAACGAGTTGTGTTATAAAGCTCCCTGGGCAGTATGTTTTCTTTTCAGTATTTTTGTTGAGGTATATGTTTGGTTGAACACCGAGGACATTTTCCCCCAAGGGGGAGGGTTTTGTAAAATCCCTAGTGAAAATTACATGTAATAAAGTTAAAAATAACAACCATGGTTGATTAGACACTCATTCCAAGCTGAATAGTGGGAAAAAAATCCTAATTGTTGTTCATTTTGATTAATAGGGATAAGGAAATTGGCAAAGGAAAAGGCTTTGGAGAGGAAAAATGGAATTTTTGGCACATTTATTTATGAAAATAACAGAAATTAGGAGAAAATGGATATGAAAGGCCACATGTTTCATGTCAGGAAGAATATGAAGAAAAATAATGGAAAATGAAGAAAATATAGGCCTCTTCTATAAAAAATGATCTCAGGACCAGTTAATACCTTTTGTCAGTACAT
This sequence comes from Pinus albicaulis, assembly GCA_034641835.2. Lineage (NCBI taxonomy): Eukaryota > Viridiplantae > Streptophyta > Pinopsida > Pinales > Pinaceae > Pinus > Pinus albicaulis. The sequence continues at coordinate 951,522,515 of CM076583.1, forward strand.
TTTTTGAGCTCTCTTGTTATTCTCTCTCTCTCTCTCTCTCTCTTGGACACAAATTTTCTTGGTGGACTTTGGCATTGGAACAAGAAAGGAAAGAAAGCAAGAAGGAGGAATCAAGCAAGGAGGAGAAGGAATCAAGAAGCTACAACATGATACTTTATAAGTATTGATTTGCATGTATGACTTACTTCCTAGATTTGGCATGCATGGTATTGCATGTGGGTCTTTGTTGTCTTGGCATGGTTTTTTCTAGGTGTGATAGTATATTCAGCCTTGCATTTCCATTTCTGGATAGCCATGGTATTTTGAAGTTATCATGTTTGGTTTATCTAGATTACTAGATGGATTCAAAGTTGAGTGAAGTGGATATCTAAATGATTATGGAACTGGTTCATGTGTTGCCTTGGTTTAGGGCCTAGTAATCTAGGTTTGTATTGTGGAAAATTATCAGAGGTGGTTTGCTCTCCATTCATGCCTAGGAATCCTAGGTTTCTGGATATATGGTAAAGTCTCGATATTATGTCTCATTTTAGGGCCTAGTGACCCCTGATTCATACTATGGGTTACAGTAAAGCCGGAGAGACTAGGAGATAGGAAAATTCCTCACGGTTTAGGCAGAGAGAATCTAGTGATATCCATGTTTTTGTTGGCCTAGTGATCAGGTGTAGATCACTGTAAATATTGGTTTATGATTGATGAGGATGAGGTGGTTTAGCCTCACGATGCCCTGGTTGGTTCTTTCGATTTAAGTGCCACATTCATGCTTTTAATATGGCATGGGGGTGATTGGATGAAGAGAGATTTGGCTTAGCCAATCTATGGTCGTGTGGAACATGGAAGTCCCATCTCTGGTTGGTTTTTACATTCAGTAATGGAGATATCACTCCTTTGGTATTTGGTATGCAAATGTATTGGTTATTATGTGGATTCTATTGCTATTGTATCTAAGGTATTAATTTTTTTATTATGTTGATTATAAGCATGCATTTTATCATTGATCATGTATGGCTCTACCAATATTTTTACTTGTAAATTAATGCACAACGTATCTATGGTCAAATAGATCGTACTGCAACTTATGATGTAAGGGAGAAATTATTCTTAGTGATTCTCAAATAAGTATGAGACCACTATGTTCAAATCCATTGTTTACACCTGTATATTCAATGTTTGCGACATGTTTGAAAAAAATTGTACCATGGCCAGGAGGGGTCCACATGAGTTTTTGTTGATGTGATTTCTTATGTATCATTTTAGTATTGATATTTATCATCCCCTAAGTTTTCATGAAGTTGTGGGTAGTGACCTAGGCTTTGGGCCTAAAAGGGTGGCTCAAATCCAAGAGTTTCATGCACAAAATGGAGTAATTGAGGCCCTGGCGACATGCTTGTGGTGTTGTGCCTATGGTTATAGCCTCCCAACCGCTACCTTGTTTTTTTGTGCTTGCAGCTAAGGCTCAAACTGGCTATAAAGTCAGTCTAACCCAAGTGTAAGAGGCCTAAAGGGTTGGGATACCTCCTGGGGATGTTATTGATGTTGTGTAAGGTTTTTTTGTCAGGTTTCTGTTGGTTTTACTTCCTCAAGGTCATCTGGAATGTTGAATCTCGTATTAATGTAATATCCCAAAAGGGAGAATGTAGTAATAATTCACACAATATAAGAACTTACATCAAGATAAACAATAAATCTAAGTACAAATAAGAATATGCAGAAAGAGATGAGACAATTTATTATATTGGAGATGAATCAGTTACACAAGTACAAGATATAGGTAGATCTAGCAAAAAAGATGAGCTAGGATCACCCTGAAAACATGTGTGAAGAAATTACAATGTAACTATTGAGGCTCTGTAGCAAATCCTATGCTGTCTCTTTAGCAGAATATAAACATATGGTTGTAGGCTGGAAAGAGAAATGTAGATCTACTCAAAACTGGAGCTCTGATGATGCCAAGATTCAAGATCTGGCCAATGGGATGGATTCCCAAGATAACCCAGAAAGGATTTTCTAGATCTGCAACTTTATAAAATCACCTCCCTAAGATTTGATCCTTGATCTGTTGGGAAATAAAAATATAAAGCTATATTTGAAGAATAGATGGCTGAAAATTGTGCTCAGATCAGATATATGCTTGAAGGGCTGATCCCTTCATCAGATCTATGAGCTGAGAGCTCTAGATATACCTTCTCAATCCTCTAATGAAGAATTCAGTTGCTGCAACACAGCTGCCAACAAAAACTGCGTTGTGAGGGAAAGAGAGGCCTTATGCCTACTGAAAAATGCTGCAATAAGATCCAGGCTGATGGTAAGACTGATGGAAATGTGAAGGAATGATCCTCCACTAGATTTCTAGCTGAAGTACTAGCAACTTCCTTCCTCCTTTTAGATCTGCAATATGGACATCGTTATTCCTGTAGGGAATACTGCTGCTAGGAGGTCAATACATTTTGGCCTAATGCCAAATATGAAATGTGGCTCTGGGAGTGCTGATCTATAAGCCCAAGTGATGGGAATAATCCCTCACCTTATTCTCCAGCTGAAGTACTGAAGACAACTTCCACCTTCCAAACTGATCTTCAGAAATCTACAGATTCTTGAATATGAATGTTCTACAGAAAGTAGAAAAAGGAAATGGCACCTAAAGCCTGATGTATAATGAAGTACAAACCTCTTCCTTAGAGATCATTCAAAGAAAGAGGATGGATTCCCTCCCAGGAACACCCTGTGCTAAACATCACCTTCAATCTCTGCTAAACAGCCCAAGAATGCAGTGGAATGTCACTTGACAATTCTAGATCTAAAAGATCATACATCAAAATAATCCAAGATTCCTTTCACCTTTTCCTTCATCTCATTTATAATGATTGAGCCATCCCAAGCCTTGGCCCTAATCTCAACTGTGCTGTCTCATGTGGACAAGATCCTCCAAGTGGGACAACGCTCTTTGACCAAATAAACCAAACAGTCTAGGTGCAATGTACACCTCTTCCATCATGTGTGCTTCATTTGCACATGATCCTCCACCACTTGATCATTAATGCTCAATGACCCTTTGTTTGACATCTTCAAGATCTTAGTTGACTAAATCGACCCTCCCTGGTCTCTCTCATTAAATGAGACATGATCTCCAATCTCATTCACATTAGTAGTTGCTCCACTACCTCTTTTTGTAGATATAGTCTAGATTAATCCACATTCACACACACAAAGTGGATATTTATTCTTATTGAGGATTGTGGGTCCCTCCACCCTTTTATTTACTTAATTCATTAATAAAATCAAGGACTCTAATATGCCAAATATGATGTGAAAATTTGGGAATATTACAGTCCCCCCCAGAAAAATGTTGCTTGTCCTCAAGAAACTCCAAAAGTAGATGCAAGGCCATCTATTCCCCTCCAAATGGCATCCACATAAGGAAGGCTTCCTCCATTTGTTGCAATAGGTTATGCATGTTTGGTTCCAAAGTTGTCTTTTTAAAAGCATAAAAAATGACCTTCAACTGTTTGGTTAGATGTCCTCCTTCCATCATGAAGTACCGAGTGACAACCATATGATGTCCAACATCATCATCAATACATGAGAGACATAAAATAAGGTAGTTCTCTCCACAAAGGAAAAGCTTCATCATACAATACAATCCTTCATCCCATGTTTCATGAATTTGATTGAGCATTTTTATGCTCTCCTCCTCATGTGCATCATGAAGCAAAAGAATACTAATGGAAATATGAGATGTCACATCAGCCCAATACAAAGAACATAATCAATGCACATCATGAGATCATTATGCCAAGTTTTACACAATACAAAACACATAGACATAGGATATGTCATGTGGTGGCAAAACTCTCTCAAGTGAAACCAAAACGAACATGCCTTCCATTGTTGCAATTTATCATTGAAATACAAGGCATGATTCAGAAAATGATGAGCTATTGGGTGGTATCCATACTCACCCAAGAGCAGCCAGCACAACCATGCCTCCTTCTTCATTTCATACATGTTTTTCAAGGCATGGATTAGAAAAATAGGTGCCTTTGGAGAGTGACATAAATCTCCCAATGGCAACCAATGTAACCAAGCATGCTGGCCCATACAAATCTGCAAGTGGCTTTGCAACCCCTTGCTTATCATCCTTACCCATTCACTCCCATGGGGATGATGAATGGGGTACTGCATAATCATGCCATCCTCCCTTTGTAGAATGATATCCTTCCCAAACCGTTGAAAAATTTTTCATTTCATGAAATTTTGAAATTCATCTCTAATGAGATCTCTTAATGAGATTCTCTCTCCATCAAAGGGCCTCCAAAACCAAAGAAGTTTTGGATTTAATACAAGTAGAAGTTTCTCTTTGAGCAGTGAGAGGCCCATTGAGAAAGGGTCATCTAGAAGGGAGAAAGGGTTTCTCATTTCAAGATGTCTACCATTTATCATCTCTGCTTCCATTGCTTCATGAGTGAAGCTACCTCAGAATGCTCCAAGAATGATGAAGCCCTTTCTTTGTCACAACTACTAAGTGACAGCGTTGTAGGTCTGCAGGGTGATACATGCACTGTCTCAAAGAAAGTTACAACCCTGATATCACAATCAGTCATTATACATAGGATAATGCTAATCCCATTTCCTGAAACTCTACATCTCAACTCAAGGGGTTGAATATAGCTCAAAAATGATGAACAGGGATAGTTTTCAGTCTCCTCCTTGGTTAGATCAAGGTTCCTCTACACTGTGATATGTTTCTACTTCAAATCAGCATTTTTCTCTAATCCTTGGTCATGAATTGATCTTTCTGAAATTTTGTTCATACCTTGGATCAACTGATATGTGGGAACCTCTTGACAGAATACAAGAGTTCCTTCAACCGGAACAATAGTATCTTCAATTGCTAGTAAGAATGATGGCCTCTTTTCTTCAAGTGTACCAGCGCTAGTATCCTCCTCCTCTTCCTCATGTACCTCCTGATCCATGCATGGGACTCCATATGTCAAGATCTCAATACTGTCTTGCAAAGATTGAAGTGTCTCTTCTCCATATACAAGTACTTCTGTAGCAGGTGGTGAAAGTAGTGACCTCTTGTCCAGAGTGACAAGATTGACATTCTCCTTGGTTTCCTTGGGAGATGCCCCTTTGTAGCACATCTCTGTCTTCTCCACATCAAAATTATTTCTCAAATTGTGAAAGAAATCTGAATACTTGGTCACCTTTGCATGCTCTGGGTGCCCAAACCACCAATCTTCTACCTCATCCAAGAGATGAAGTGTTGTAATTTGAACAACCTCCTCTTCAGCCACAGGATGTAGCTTGAAAAATGAATCTAACTCCCTCCTCCAAGCCTTGACACTACTTGAGGAAGATCCATCAAATGTAGGCAAATAGAATCTATTATGCCTCTTCCTTCTATTGTTGTTATAGGACCCTCTTTCTTCTCTAATCTGGAAGAATTGTTGGAGAGTTAGCTTCTCCTTGAAAGCTCTAGACTGTGCCTTGTATTCTTCAAGATATAGACTGAGAGTCTCATGAGTCTCAAGTTCATGCCTTTCTTCACTTCTATACCTCTCACCTTCTTCAAAGAAAGTGAGCATAGTGGATCTATGAGGAGATCTAGAATTCTCCGGTCTTCTTTGCTGCTGATATGAGGTTCTTTCCTCATCATATATTCTTCTTGGATCTTCTTTATGTTCTATCTCCTTCATTTGATTGACCTCCTTGGAGAGATATTGAATGGATCTGAAGAAAGGAGTGACAGATCTCACATCCTCCATGATAGATCTCATCTATCTGTTCTTCTTTCAATGTAAAAAGATGAAGTGTCCACAAGATGAGCCAAAGGTCATGCTCTGATACCACTGTAATATCCCAAAAGGGAGAATGCAGTAATAGTTCACACAATATAAGAAATTACAACAAGATAAACAATAAATCTAAGTACAAATCAGAATATACAGAAAGAGCTGAGCCATTTTATTATATTAGAGATGAATCAGTTACACAAGTACAAGATATAGGTAGATCTAGCCAAAAAGATGAGCTAGGATCACCCTAAAAACATGTGTGAAGTAGGTATAACATAACTGTTGAGGGTCTGCATCAAATACTGCGCTGTCTCTTCAGCAAAATATAAAAATATGGTTGACGGATGGAAAGATAAATGCAGATCTACTCAAAACTGGAGCTTTGATGATGCCAAGATTCAAGATCTGGCCAATGTGATGGATTCCCAAGATAACCTAGAAAGGATTTTCTAGATCTGCAGCTTTGGAAAATCACCTCCCTTGGATTTGATCCTTGATCTACTAGGAAATACAGATCTGAAACTAGATCTAAAGAATAGATGGCTGAAAAGTGTGCTCAGATCAGATCTATTCTTGAAGGGCTAATCCCTTCATTAGATCTATGAGCTGAGAGCTCTAGATCTACCTTCTTAATCCTCCAATGATGAATTCAGTTGTTGCAACACAGCTGCCAACAGAAACTGCACTGTGAGGGAAAGAGAGGCCTTCTTCCTGCTGAAAAATGTTGCAATAAGATCCATGTTGATGGTAATATAGATGGAAATTTGAAGGAATGATCCTCCACTGGATTTCTAGCTGAAGTACTAGCAACTTCCTTCATCCTTTCAGATCTACAATATGGACAACATTATTCATGTAGGGAATATTGCTACTAGGAGGTCAATAAATTTTGGCTTGATGCCAGATCTGAAATGTGGCTCTAGGAGTGCTGATATATAAGCCCAAGTGATGGGAATAATCCCTCACCTTGTTCTCCAGCTGAATTACTAAAGACAATTTCCACCTTCCAAACTGATCTTCAGAAATCTACAGATTCCTGAATATGAATGTTCTGCAGAAAGTAGAAAAAGGAAATGGCACTTAAAGCCTGATGTATAATTAAGTACAAACCTCTTCCTTAGAGATCATTCAAAGAAAGAGGAGGGATTCCTGCCCAGGAACACCCTGTGCTAAACATCAACTACAATCTATGCTAAACAACCCAAGAATGCAGTGGAATGTCACTTGACAATTCCAGATCTAAAATATCATACATAAAAATAATCCAAGATGCCTTTCACCTTTGCCTTCATCTCCTTTATAATTATTGAGCCATCCCAAGCCTTGGCCCTAATCTCAACTGCGTTGTCTCGTGTGGACAAGATCCTCTAAGTGGGACAACGGTGTTTGACCAAATCAACCAAACAGTCTAGGTGCAATGTACACCTCTTCCATCATGTGTGCTTCATTTGCACATGATCCTCCACCACTTGATCATGAATGCTCAATGACCCTTTTTTTTTACATCTTCAAGATCTTAGTTGACTAAATCAACCCTCCATGATCTCTCTCATTAAATGAGACATGATCTCCAATCTCATTCACATTAGTAGTTGCTAAACTAACTCTTTTTGCAGATCTAGTATAGATTAATCCACATTCACACACACAAATTGGATATTTATTATTATTGAGGATTGTGGGTCCCTCCACCCTTTTATTTACTTAATTCATTAAGAAAATCAAGGACTCTAATATTCCAAATATGATGTGAAAATTTGGGAATATTACAATTAATAACCTTTTTTCACATGTTTACCCCATTTGGCCAGTTACTTGGGTAGATGTGGGAGGAGGGTGTTATAGATTTAGAGCTTTGATGGGGGCCATATTATTTCATACTCGAAATTTCTTACTGGGTAAATATGTTTATATTTCTAATGTGCCATGCCACTGGCCATTTACTTGGTTCCTGTCTCGCGAGGGTGCGAGGCTATGGAAAAATATCAAATCAATTTGTAGATGGTGATCATTTAGTTGATTTACCTATGGAGAATCACAATGTTTAGGATCTTGTTGAATCCCCTCAGGGATGTACCCCAAAACTAGGTATGTCTCTAATTACTATTCACCGAAATACTAATTCTATAATAAATGAACCTAATTCACGGGATCTGGTATCACATTTGGAAACTAGTGGGTTTAGTAAGGGGCCTTCTATTGACATCATAGTCTTTGAGGATTTATGGGGTAATCCTAATTATATTTATTCTTCATCAACTACATATGAGTGCCACTCTCCACAGAGGGATATCAAATCTATAACTAGTGGGGGGGACTAGGAAGTTGGAATTAACCCTATGGGAGTTGTTGGGTATCTGTCAGATGGGATGTAACCAATCAAGGCAATGAAACAATCACCATTGTCACCTGATAAGGAATTTATTGACATTTCACAATCAGAAACAATTTCTATGGAACCTCTAACGATTAAGAATTGATTTATTTTTTTGGTGGCGATTCTACCACCCATTCCCATGTCCATCAAAAAGTCACTACCATGAAGAAGAAATCCACAAAATACAAAAAAAAGTATTCATGTTATCAGACCTTCTTAGGTCTACAAAATGTATTATTGGAGGAATCAGAGTCACATCTATATGTGGACCCATGATTAAAAACTAGTTAATTATTAAAAAATAAATGCTCTAGTTCTCGTGCCCTTAGAGTAGATTTCCTGTTGCATGGGGTACCTCATGATTCTTATTTCCTTTAACAATAGGGGCTTTAGAGCTTCCCAGAAAACACACTCCATTAAGTATCTCATTCTGTGTCTTCATTCGATGGTGGCACTTCTAGAGGAAACTATGGTCATGAAAGAATCATCTTGGGATTCCCTGCTAAAAATGTGTCCAGATTGGTTTTTTTGTGCAACTAGTGTTATAGGCCTGTCTAGTGGCTTGGATGTTCTTTGAAATCGGAGGGAAATTAATTTAGAGGCTTATATTTCATGTGAGTATAATTTTATCTGGTAATGTGAAGGGTAACCACACTCAAAGTCAAATTATAAATTCATATGCTTCATACATAGGTCAAAAATTATTTTGGGGCCATATTGAGAAATGTGGAATTATGGACCTTAAATCATTGATTGTGGTCGGATATTTGAACTTTTCTCTTGGTTCTAATGAAGTATGGGGCGAAAAATTTGTGACTAATATTCTTGATTCATATTTCAGGGGACTCTTTGATTCATGCAATTTGTGTGATATTTCCCATTGTCCCATGGCACCAACCTAGCGTAGTGGCCGCTCAGGGTCAGCTGGTATTTCCAAATGCCTTGTCCATTTGCTGGAGAATGAAAAATTGGCGAGTTGCATGTCTGGGATTCGATCATCGATAGTTCCCATTTTCATAACCAATCATCAACCTATTTTACTTTCGTGGGAAGGGGTTCCAACACATAGAGCCTGTCCATTTAATTCAATCATGCACGGTTGAAGAAAACATCCTTTGAGGAAATGGTTCAAAGAAGTTGGACTAATTATGGAAACAATTCAAAACAAGGGGGCCTGGCTGGTTTGGGCCATAAACTGAGGCCATTAAAGCTAATTGTGTGCTCATGGGTAGGTGGTAAAAATAGAGCACATAGGAACGAAATAAAGGATATTGAAGACATATAGATCAAACTTTTAGACCCAAATGACCCTGAATATTTATCTAAGCCATTCAAAAGGAAACTTCTAGAATTGGACACCCAGAAAAGGAAAATTATTCTTATGAGAGAAGGGGAATGAAAATTAAAGAGCAAGATCATGTATTGGGTGGAAGTCAGTAAAAAACCACCAAATTTTTTCATAGGCATGCCACAAGAAGAATGAAAAAAAATGACATTTGGGGTTTATGGGACGAGGATGATAAATACATATATGCTCAACTAAAATCAGTACAAGCTGGCATCAAATATTTTAGGAATCAATTTTGAGAAATGGATCATACATTCTCCACTCAGAGGGTTTTCTTAAACCAAATGTCAAATGTGTTTTCCAATGCAGAAAATCAATCATTGGGGAGACAGATTTTGATGGATGAAATCGAGGGGGTGTTGAAATCCAATGCCAAGGACAAGAGCCCCGAACCTGATGGATGGGGAATATAAATATTTATTCACTTTAGGGATCTGATGGGCCATGACATTATGGTGGCTTCGGAAGAATATAGTACTAAGAGAATCATTCTAGGGGAAATCAATTCCCCATTTATTGCTCTGATACCAAAAAAAGAGCATCCTTTATATTTTTCTGAATACATGCCCATTTCCATTTGTAATGCTATTTATAAATTGATATCTAAAATCATTGAAAACAGATTGAAATCCTCCATATATAAACACACCTCTCTTGCGCATTTTTGGATTTTGGACCACCGACTAATTTAGGACATGGTTTTAATTACTCACGAATGCCTACACTCCGTCAAGGGGCCCATAAAAAAAAACAGAGAGTATAATGAATCAATCTTCATAAGACATATGACTGCATAGACTTGGATATCTTGTGATTGGCACTATACAAGATTGGAATTAGCCACCAGAATTTTCAATGGATAATGGCATGTGTTGTAACTGTAAAATTTTCTTTATCATCAATGGGCTACCTACTACATTCTTCAATTCTTCAAGGGGGCTTCAACAAGGATGTGCCTTGTCACCATTACTGTTCATATTTGTTATGGATGGATTAAGTTTGAAATTAACGGAAGCAATTTATAGGGGTTTGATTAAAGGGGTTAATGTTTCAGAGGACATATATTTTACAAATTTGATTTTTGTGTATGATCTGCTATTGGGTGGGGATACTAAAATTGAATAATGGAGTCATATTCATGAGATACTAACTGCATTTGGTGCAACTACAATTTTATACATGAACAAAGGAAAATCAACCTTTATTACAAATTCTCGGGATGTAGTGGTAAGATGAAAATTTTCCACATGTTTGAAATTGAAAATATATAGATATATGATTGATTTAGTTACCTCATATATGCATTGAAACCTAACAAATATGGAAGTCAAGACTAGGAGCGGTTTCTACAAAAAATTGAGAAGAAATTATCCTTTTTGAAAAATAAGTGGCTTTCCCTTGGGTGTAAACTCACTCTTATCAAATCTATTCTATAGAATATGTAGGTCTTCTGGATGCATTTTTATATATTTCCAAAGGAAATTATTCACAAGATCGATAAAATAATGGCTATATTTCTTTGGGAGAATAAAAGTACAAGAAGTAAATATCACCTAGTCTGAATGTAAACCATAACTTGACCTATTCAAAATGGAAGATGGGGTATATTGGATACAAAAAGTTTTAATAATTAATTGGTCAACAAATTCCTTTGGGGGGAACTTTATGGCACAAGTATTTGGAAAAATATTATGAAGGGAAAATATCTTCGTCATATAGAATCTACGCAGTTGATCAGAGAAGGGGCACAAGAGTATAAGGGTGCATCATACATATGGCACAGTATGATGAGAAATAAACAATGGATCTTTGCTAGAATGATATGGGAGTTTGGTGATGGTTAACAGATTCAGGTGGGTTTGGATGAAATTAAGGGTATGGATATTCATCATTCACTTTATGCCCCATTATTGTGCCATTTATCCTAGATCGGTATTACATATATCTGGCAGGTGGATCTTGAGCTAAACATCAATTCGAGTACTCGATCATCGAAAAATACATAGACTATGGGGTTGTCAGGTAGATGGGCTATAGAATGAAAGGAATACATCCATAGTTTAAATTTTACTGGGGCCTTTCTCTCTGATGCGAAGGATAATATGTGTTGGGTGGGCACATTTAAAAAGGGACAGATTATTGTCAAAGATATATATTCCATATTCCCATTAGATAAAACTGATGAAATAATTTGGTGGTATCAAGAAACATGGTATTGGGACATTCCTATGAAGTTGAAATGTGTTAAGTCCCTATATTAATAGTGTAGTCCCTTATTATGTTAGTGTGTCCCCCCTTATTGTTATTTTTGTACCCCTGTAACCCCCATATTGTTATTATTGTTCCCTTACATTATTACTGTTAGGTCGGCTAGGGTTACATTGTGGCCCCACTAGGATTACATTGTGGCCTCATGGACTCCTATATATAGAAAGGAGGTTTTTTCATTTGTATCATCCAAGAATTGTTCATTCATGTAATGTATTGGAGGTTTCCCCCTCGAAGTGGCTTATTTATAAGGCGTTAATATCTCTTTTCTTGTATTTTTGGAGCTGGTTTCACAACATTTGGTATCAGAGCTTTGGATTCTAGAGTTTCGCTGCTCCAAACAGGTCATCGTGGAATTTTTGCTATAACATTTTTTATAGGAAGGTTCAGAAGCTGAAATTTTTAAAGTGCGAAGATAAAATCCTGAGGAACATCGTCGCAAAATTTCAGAGCTTGGTTCACAATATTTTCAGAGATATGATCTGTGGAAGTTAGGGCTTTTTGCAAGCTCCTGAATTTCACTTAAAAAGGTCATCACGGAATGTTCGTTATAAATTTTTTTCTAGGAAGGTTCAGAAGCTAAAATTTTTAGAGCGTGAATCTGAAATCCTGAGGAACATTGTCGCAAAATTTTAGAGCTTGGTTTGCAATATTTTTGGAGATATGATCTGTGGAAGTTAGGTCATTTTCATGCTCTCGAATTTCATCTCACAGAGGTGATCGTGGGAAAATATTCATAACTATCTCTCTGAGCATCAGATTGGAATTCTGTAAGATGTGAATGGAAGTGCATAGACTACATTTTCTTGCCTATAAATTTCAGAGCCAAAGGAGCAAACAGTGCCACGTGGCAATTCATACAAGTTCACTCTATTGAAACAGTCCATAATTAGGTCATTGTGGGAGATTGGACATAACTTTTCCTTGACGAATCCAAATCAACCTGTGGCATTTGAAAGAAGCTTTAGAGGACTACTACAGGGCCTAATTTTAGATATTGAGGATCTAAAAGTATAAAGATAAGTAATTTTCAATATCGAGCTCCTCAAAAGCAAGTAAAACATGTGTGTTTTTTTTTCCCAAATTGTATAAGTCTTGTTTGAAGAATCAAGTTGAATTGATTCCAAGGGTATATTGTAGAATAGATATCAGTATTGGATTCTAAAATGGCCATTAAAAATAATTCAAGACCCATTAAGCCTTTAGAAGGCTCTATTATGACTCATGAAGACGAAGAATGGCAACATGACATATCAAAATTACAAGAGCAAGTGCAACAAATTTCGCTCTCACAAAGAGCAACAAAAAATGACATGGAAGTTTTGAAGAAAGGCTTGGAAACTAAGATGGATGGCTTGAAGAAAGGCGTGGAATATAAGGTGGATGGTTTGAAGAATGGCATGGAAGCTAAGATGGATGGCATGGAAGCTGGCATGGAATCTAAGATAGATGACATGGAAACTAAGATGGAAAACATGAAGAATGATCTAAAAGAAGACATGGAAGGTTTGACAAAGTTGATACAAGAAATGTTTCCTAATGGTGAAAAGATAGTAGATGAAACTCATGATGAGAAAAAAATAAATTTTAATCGTGATTTCACAAACTCTAATGTTGGAGGGAACAACCACCATATTCCAAAAATGGATATGAGGAAGTTTGATGGAAAGGATCTTGTAACATGGATACTACAGATGGAGCAATATTTTGATCTCAATAATGTGCAAAACACACAAAAGGTATGCATTTCAACTTTACATTTAGAAAAAAATACATTTGTATGGTATCAATGGATTTGCTCTCGTAAAAAAATTGTCAGTTGGTCAATTTTTATGGAGGAAATGATAGAACATTATGAGGATATAAAGAGAAACACTTTCTTTAGCCAATTGATAAATCTCAAGAAAAAGTGTTCAGTGGGGGAGCACATTGAGGACTTCCAAAAATTGAATATAAGGGTAACTGATATTTCAGAGGAACACAGGATTGATCTCTTCATAGGTACTTTAAAGGATAACATCCAACATGAAGTTCATATTTTGGAACCTGATTCATTGGAGAAGGCATTTAGGTTGGCAAGAAAAATTGAGTGTAAAATTATGGCGACAAGGAAGCCTACCGCTCACTTCTATAAAGATGGAAGTGTTGCTACTCCTAAATTTCCACAACCTACAAGGTTGACACCACAACAATTGGAAGAAAAAAGAGCAAAAGGGCTTTGCTACAGTTGTGATAGCAAATACACTAAAGGTCATAAGTGTGCTGAGAAGAAATTATTTTACATAGATTGTGAAGAGGAAGAAGAAAATTAACAAGAAGAGGATATACACCTGGAACCAACCTAAGAAGAGGAAGAAATGAGTCCGACCATATCGTGTAATGCATTGGCGGGAATTACCACTCCTCAAACTCTCAAGATAGAAGGACATATCAAGAAGAAAAAGGTAATAGTGTTGATTGATTCAGGTAGTACCCATAATTTTATTCATTGTAAGGTAGCCAAGGAATTGAAATGTTTCCTATACCCAGCACCAGAATGTCAAGTGATGGTTGCAAATGGAGGAAATATAAATTTCTCTAGAAAATGCCATAATATCAAGCTAACCATGGGGGAATATGTATTGAATAGTCCAATTCTTTCCATTCCTATGGGAGGTGTTGATGTTGTACTAGGAGTACAATGGTTACAATCTTTAGGGATGGTAGCTTTTAATTTTCAAGAACTTTTCTTGAAATTTTTTTCAGAAGGAAAGGAAGTCGAATTACGGGGTATTGCAGGGAAGCCGGGAAAGATAATAAGCTCTAATGTCATGACAAATATTCTAAAGAAAGAACAACGAGGTGTAATTGCACAATTATGCTCACTAGAAGTTCCAACATCAAAATCATCTATTTCTGCAGATCTCCAACAAGTCTTGGACAATCATTCCAAGGTGTTTGAAACTCCCAAAGGACTCCCACCTATTCGTGATCATGATCATGCTATTCATTTGATTCCGGGAAGTGTTCCTCCAAACATCAGGCCTTATAGATATCCTTACTTCCAAAAGAGAGAAATTGAACGTATGATTGCAGAAATGTTAGAGGCAGGTATAATTCAACCTAGTCAAAGTTCTTTCTCTGCTCCTGTAGTATTGGTACACAAGAAGGATGGATCATGGCACATGTGTCTGGATTATAGGGATCTCAATAAGCTCACCATTAAAGATAAATTTCCCATTCCTGTGATTGATGAATTATTGGATGAATTACATGGAGCAATTTATTTTACCAAGTTGGATCTTCGTTTAGGATATCATCAAATTAGAATGAAGACTGAAGATATTCCGAAAACACCATTTTGAATTCATGAGGTTCATTATGAATTTTTGGTCATGCCTTTTGGCCTTACCAATGCACCTTCTACATTTCAAGGGTTGATGAATTCCATTTTCAAACCCTTCCTTAGAAAATTTGTGCTAGTATTTTTTGATGATATACTAATCTATAGCAGGTCTTGGAAGGATCATGTTGAACATGTTGACAGGGTGCTCAAACTATTGCAGGAGAAACAATTATATGAAAAAACATCCAAATGTTTCTTTAGAGTACAAGAGGTGGAATATCTGGGTCATATTGTATCTCACGAGGGTGTTAAAGTAGACCCTAACAAAATTAAAGCCATTAAGGAATGGAAAGTCCCCACAACCATAAAGCAGTTGCGAGGATTTCTCGAGTTAACAGGGTATTATCGCAAGTTTGTTAGAATTATGGGAGAATAGCAGCACCTCTAACAACATTATTGAAGAAAGATGCATTTTCATGGACTCCTGAAGCAACTAAGGCCTTTGAACGTCTTAAAGAGGCAATGTGCCTAGCACCGGTCTTAGCTACACCAGACTCCACAAAAACCTTTATTGTGGAATGTGATGCCTCAGGAAATGGAATTGGTGCAGTTTTAATGCAGGAAGGAAGACCCATTGCTTTTGAAAGTCGTCCAATCAAAGGAAAGTATTTACAGAAACCTATTTATGAGAAGGAAATGTTAGCAATACTGCATGCACTAAAGAAATGGCGAACTTACCTAATGGAAAGACACTTCAAGGTAAAAACTGATCATGATAGTCTTAAACACTTTTTGGAGCAAAGACTATCTTCAGAAGAGCAGCAAAAATGGGTCACAAAGATGTTGGGTTATGACTTTGAAATAATCTACAAAAAAGGAAAGCTTAATGTTGTTGTAGATGCACTCTCGAGAAAGAATGAAGAGGTGGAAGCATTGCTTTGTGCCATTTCTATTATCCAACCAGATTGGATAACCGAAGCAAGAGATGAATGGAAGAAGGACAAAGATGTATGGACACTCATTCAAAAGTTGCAGCAAGATCCTAGTACATCTGATACATTTAGTTGGAAAAATGATTCCTTATGGTACAAAGATCGCTTATATCTTTATAAGAATTCCCAACTAAAACAAAAGATTCTTCTGGAATTGCACACTTATCCTTTAGGAGGACACTCAGGATTTTTAAAAACTTACCACAGGGTGAAGAAAGAATTTTTTTAGGATGGCCTTAAATCTGATATTCGAAAGTTTGTGGCGGAATGTTTGGTTTGCCAGCAGAATAAAGTGGAAACAATTAAGACCCCAGGACTTCTACAACCTTTATACATTCCAAGTCAACGTTGGGAGGAGATTTCAATGGATTTTATCACAGGTTTACCTAAGTCCGAAGGAAAGAGTGTCATCATGGTGGTAGTTGATAGACTTACCAAGTATGCACACTTTTTTGCTTTATCTCATCCATTTAAAGCAAGTACGGTTGCTACTACATTTATGGACAGAATTCAAAAGCTACATGGAAGCCCAAGGGTTATTGTGAGCGACAGAGATCCCATTTTTACTGGAAATTTTTGGACGGAGTTATTTTCTTGTTGGGTACTCAATTAGCTCATAGCTCATCTTATCATCCTCAATCTGATGGTCAAACTGAGATAGTAAATAAATGTTTGGAAGGATATCTTCGTTGTTTTGTATCTGATAAACAAACACAATGGGTTAAGTGGTTACCTCTTGCTGAATGGTGGTATAACACTTCCTTCCATACTGCAGCAAAAATGACCCCATTTATGGCACTTTATGGATATCATCCACCATCCATCACATCATCTTTAAGAAAAAATTCTAAGGTTCAAGCAGTGGAAGATCACATCGAGCATCAACAAGAAGTTCTCCAACTCTTAAAGGATAACCTGAATTTGGCACAAAATCAAATGAAACAACAAGCAGATCAACATCGCAACAAGAGAAGTTTTTATGTAGGAGACTGGGTATTTTTACGACTACAACCATACAAAAAAATGTCCCTCAAGCAACCTAAGAAGGATAATAAATTATCGCCAAATTACTATGGTCCTTACAAGGTGTTTCAAAAGATTGGTACTATGGCATACAAATTGGAGCTTCTTGCTTCTTCACGAGTGCATCCAGTTTTCCATGTTTCATGCTTACAGAAGGTTATAGGTGAAAATCTTCCAGTTAAAACAATATTTTCGGAACTTGATGAGGAAGGAAAAATCATATTGGAACCTGAAGTAGTCACAGAAACAAGAACTCGACAGCTATGAAATCGATCAATTTCAGAGTATCTCATCAAGTGGAAGAACTTACCCACAGAATATTCTACATGGGAGGATGAGAATTTTATATAGAAGCACCCAGAGCTACTCAAGCGTTGAGGACAACACTTTTTTGAAGGAGAGGGGCATGTCAAGTCCCTATATTAATAGTGTAGTCCCTTATTATGTTAGTGTAGCCCCCCTTATTGTTATTGTTGTACCCCTGTAACCCCCATATTGTTATTATTGTGCTCTTGCATTATTATTGTTAGGTCGGCTAGGGTTACATTGTGGCCCCATAGACTCCTATATATAGAAAGGAAGTTTTTTCATTTGTATCATCCAAGAATTGTTCATTCATGTAATGTATTGGAGGTTGCCCCCTCGAAGTGGCTTATTTCTAAGGAATTGATATCTCTTTTCTTCTATTTTTGGAGTTGGTTTCACAACAAAATGTTTTAATTGGCTATACACAACAAAGTGCTCATTTGGGATATATTAATTTACAGGGTATTTTAATGTTATGAAACCATCTCCAAAAATAGAAAAAAAAAAATATCAACGCCTTAGAAATAAGCCACTTCGAGGGGGCAACCTCCTTTACATTACATAAATGAACAATTCTTGGATGATTCAAATGAAAAAACCTCATTCTATATATAGGATTCCATGGGGTCACAATATAATCCTAGCCGACCTAAAAATAATAATGTAAGGGCACAACAATAATAATATTGGGGTTATAATGGTACAACAATAACAATAAGGGGGCTACACTAACAACAATAAGGGACTACACTAGTAATATAGGGACCTAACATTCCCCTCTCATTCAAAAAAGTGTTGTCCTCAAAGCTTGAGTAGCTCTGGGTGCTTCTATATAAAATTCTCATCCTCCCATGTAGAATCTTTAGTGAGTAAGTTCTTCCACTTGATGAGATACTCTGAAATTGATCGATTTCTTAGCTGTCGAGTTCTTGTTTGCGTGATTACTTCAGGTTACAATACGATTTTTCCTTCCTCATAATGTTCTAGAAATATTGTTTGAACTTGAAGTTTTTCACCTATAACCTTCTTTAAGCATGAAACATGGAAAACTAGATGCACTCGCAAAGAAGCAGGAAGCTCCAATTTATATGCCATAGTACCAATCTTTTGCAACACCTTGTAAGGTCCATAGTACTTTGGAAATAATTTATTATCCTTCTTAGCTTGCTAGAGGGACATTTGTTTTTATGGTTGTAGCCGTAAAAATACCCAGTCTCCTACATTAAAACTTCTCTCGCTATGATGTCTATATGCTTGTTGTTTCATTCGATTTTGTGCAAAATTTAGATTATCTTTTAAGAGTTGGAGAACTTCTTGTTGATGCTCGATTTGATATTCCACTTCTTGAACCTTAGAATTTTCTCTTAAAGATGATGTGATGGATGGTGGATGATATCCATAAAGTGCCATATATGGGGTCATTTTTGCTGCAGTATGGAAGGAAGTGCTATACCACCATCCAGCAAGAGGTAACCACTTGACTCATTGTGTTTGTTATCAAATACAAAACAACGAAGATGTCATTCCAAACATTTATTCACTATCTCAGTTTTACCATCGGATTGAGGATGATAAGATCAACTATGAGCTTGTTGAGTACCAAACAATAAAATAATTCCATCCAAAAATTTCCTGTAAAAATGGGATCTCTGTTGCTTACAATAATATTTGGGTTTCCATGTAGCTTTTATATTGTTTCCATAAATGTAGTAGCAACTATACTTGCTTTAAATGGATGAGATAATGCACAAAAGTGTGCATACTTGGTAAGTCTATCAACTACCACCATGATGACACTCTTTTCTTTGGACTTAGGTAAACATGTGATAAAATCCATTGAAATATCCTCCCAACATTGACCTGGAATGGATAAAGGATGTATAAGACCTGGGGTCTTAATTTTCTCAACTTTATTTTGCTGCCAAACCAAAGATTCCACCACAAACTTTTGAATATCAGATTTAAGTCCATCCAAAAACAATTATTTCTTCACCCTATGGTAAGTTTTTAAAAATCCTCAGTGTCCTCCTAAAGGATAAGTATGCAATTCCAAAAGAATCTTTTGTTTTAGTTGGGAATTCTTACAAATATATAAGCGATCTTTGTACCATAAGGAATCATTTTTCCAAGTAAATGTGTCAGATGTACTAGGATCTTGCTGCAACTTTTGAATGAGTATCCACACTTCTTCTTCCTTCTTCCATTCATCCCTTACTTTGGTTATCCAATCTGGTTGGATAGTAGAAATGGCACAAAGAAATGCTTCCACCTCTTCATTATTTCCTGAGAGTGCATCTACAACAACATTTAGTTTACCTTTTTTGTATATGATTTCAAAGTCATAACCCAACACCTTTGTGACCCAATTTTTCTACTCTTCTCAAGATAGTATTTGTTAGTGTTTAATACTATCATGATCATTTTTTACCTTACAGTGTCCTCCCATTAGGTAAGGTCGCCATTTCTTTAGTGCATGTATTATTGCTAGCATTTCGTTCTCATAAATAGCTTTGTGTAAATACTTTCCTTTGATTGGATGAATTTCAAAAGCATTGGGTCTTCCTTCTTGCATTAAAATAGCACCAATTCTATGTCTTGAGGCATCACATTCCACAGTAAAGGTTTTTGCGAAGTTTGGCATAGCTAAGACCGGTGCTAGGCACATTTCCTCTTTAAGATGTTCAAAGGCCTTAGTTTCTTTAGGAGTCCATGAAAATGCATCTTTCTTCAATAATGTTGTTATAAGTGCTACTATTCTCCCATAATTATTAAAAAACTTGCGATAATACCCTGTTAACCCGAGAAACCCTCGCAACTACTTTAAGGTTGTGGGGAATTTCCATTCCTTAATGGATTTAATTTTGTTAGGTTCTACCTTAAAACCCTCGTGAGATACAATATGACCCAGATATTCCACCTCTTGTACTCCAAAGAAACATTTGGATGTTTTTGCATATAATTCTTTCTCCTCCAATAGTTTCAACACTCTGTCAACATGTTGAACATGATCCTTCGAAGACCTATTGTATATTAGTATATGATCAAAAAATACTAGCAAAAATTTTATAAGGAAGGGTTTGAAAATGGAATTCATCAACCCTTGAAATGTAGAAGGTGCATTGGTAAGGCCAAAAATCATGAAAAAAAATTCATAATGACCCTCATGAGTTCGAAATGCTATTTTTCAGAATATCTTCAATCTTCATTCTAATTTGTTGATATCCTGAACGAAGATACAACTTGGTAAAATAAATTTATCCATGTAATTCATCCAATAATTCATCAACCACAGGAATGGAGAATTTATCTTTAATAGTGAGCTTATTGAGCTTATTAGTCGCGGAGCTGCTAACCAAATATCGGGACATGTTCCCTACAAATTTCTCTGAGCTAAAGGGGATTGTGGGAGATATGGGTGTCATGAGAATCACCTTGAAGCCGGATGCACGTCCTGTCAAACAATGGCCCTATCGGCTGAATCCTAAATATAAATAGAAATTCAAGGAGGAAATTGACAAGATGTTGGCTCCAGGTATCATCGAGATAGTAGAGCAGTCAGATTGGGTAAGTCCTATGGTGGTCCAAGTAAATAAAACCAAAGGAAAGAGTAGGATATGCCCCCTCCCAGGCGTGGAATTCACTGTCATGTCTCCAATCCTATGCGAGCAAGTCCGCACTTGTTTTACGGTCAATCTCGATGTTGTGAGACTGACAAGTGAGAAGCTCCACGTGCTCTATGTATTCATCTTCGGTGAGCTGCAGCAGAGAGAAATATTCCCGTAGCAACAGCTACATGAGGCCGAGAAAACCATTGTGTCCAAAGCTACCGAAGCCGCCCAACCTCAGGAAACACACATTGCGACAGTTGCACAATAGGCTGAGTTAGAACAATTGATCGACCGGCTCTATGAGGATATGTTGGAAGTAATTCTTGCTTCTGTTGTATCGGAGGCCAAGGTTGAAGGCTTGGTAGCTGCTTTGAAAGCATCCCAGACTGAATTATGGTTTGTTAAAGCATATCTGGAGCAAAAAATTGCTGCCCTACAAGAAAAAATGTAGCCCAAGACCCCTCTTGAGGTGCATGCCCAGCGAGTCGCGCTGGTCAAAGAAGTCACAAGCGGTATATCAACACAGATCACAAAGAGCTTTGAATTACTAGAGACTGCTATGGTTTATGGTCCACGGTGCAGCTTTATCCCCTCCACCACCAATTCAATCAGGAGCTATGCTAGAAGGAGCAAGATTTTGAACAAATGGAAGCTACCATGCCCCCCCTGTCGCATGACAATGCCTAGTGCACCTGCGGGCCAGCCACACACTCAAATATGATATTGAGGAGCTCTATCACAAGAATCAAGTCCTCAATGACCACCTGAAGCCATGGGTTGATGAAGCTCTCAATATTTCACAGGATTTATATGTGGCAGTCAAACAATTGAACCAGGCCCTGAAGAGCGTTACTGCAGCTACTGAAGGACCGACTTCACAAAAGTTGGTCGACATCACGTAGAATGCAACCGTGTAGAGTGAAGGTGTCTTACCCCATTTCATCGCTACTTTCAAACAACTCCAAGGGAATATGAAGACCCCACTGCCACTATGACTGAGGATGAGTCACAAGATTTTGTTGGGGGCCTCTTGGAGAGGGGTCCCCTAACCATAATTTTGGTCCTGTTTTGTAATGTTTTGTAATAATTAGTCTAGCGTAGGGGCTTTGGGGCGGGTGAAAGCCCCCAACGAATTGTAATGGGTTAAGGGGTCGGCCAACAGTCTGCAAACCACAGTTTTCATACCATAGAGTAGGGCAGGCTAAGATGATATAAATAGATGGATAAGTCAAGTCTAGTGCTAAGATTTGGATTTGATTAAGCTTGGATACTAATTCGTAGATCTGTTGTGTGGATTGTCTGGGTAAGGGCTCCTGTTGGCTGTGTATGCGGAGACCCTAAGTCTTGGTGTGTGTGAACCACATTAGCTGTGTACGCGTGCTGGTAAATAGAGTCTGTAAGTTAGATCTGGATATTAATGAATGAGAAGAATGTTTTTTGATAGCTAAATACTTATGTGTTATGGTTATTGGTTGTGCTATGTGTTATTTCTAAAGTTATATATGTTCGTTGAATACTGATGATTTATCGATGCGCATGTGGATGCAATATTGTAAAAGGGAATGAATGCATAGATCTGGTTAGGATTGGTCGCCTTGCTTCTGTTAACATGCTATCTAATGATTTATGAGTTTCGCTTAAGTTATTCCGCTGATATACTATTAAGGGTTTCTTTTTTAGGGTTTCTCCAGTGTAGGTCTGTTATATTTGAAGGGACCCACCTTAATTAAATTTCTCTCTCTCAGTGTGTGGAAACCTAGTTCCAGCACCCTCCCTTACTACTTCGGGTGAGACTTTGACCTGCGCAAGCAGGCCATTACCGAAAGAGCCAGTAGTACAGGGGTTTGTTGGTAAACCTTAAAACCGAACATGGGTCAAGATCCCTCAAACCAAAAATATCCCTATAGTCCAGACACATGTGCCATGGTTGATCCTTCTTGTGTACCAATACTACTGGAGCAGAGAAAGAAATTTGACTAGCTTGAATTACACCAGCCTCTAACATTTTTGCAATGATATGTTCAATTTCACTCTTTTGAACATAAGGATATCCATAAGGCCTGATGTTTGGAGGAACACTTCATGGAATAAAATTAATAGCATGATCATGATCATGAATAGGTGGCAGTGCTTTGGAAGTTTCAAACACCTTGGAATGATCGTCCAATACTTTTTGGAGATCCGAAGAAATAGATGATTTTAATGTTGGAAATTCTAGTGAGAATAATTTTGCAATTACGGCTTGTTGTTCTTTTTTCAGAAGCTTTGTCATGACATTAGAGCTTAATTATCTTTCCTGGCTTCCCTGCGATACCCCGTAATTCGAATTCCTTTCCTTCAAAAAAAAAATTCAAGAAAATTTCTTGAAAATTAAAAGATATCGTCCCCAAATATTGTAGCCATTGTACTCCTAGTACAACATCAGCACCTCCCATTGGAATGGAAAGCATTAGACTATTCTACATACTCCCCCATGGTTAGCTTGATATTATGGCATTTTCTAGAGTAATTTATAGTTCCTCCATTTGCAACCATCACTTGACATTCTAGTGTTAGGTATAGGAAACAATTCAATTCCTTGGCTACCTTAAAATGAATAAAAGTATGGGTACTACCCGAATCAATCAACACTATTACCTTTTTCTTCTTGATATGTCCTTCTATCCTGAGAGTTTGAGGAGTGGTAATTCCTGCCAATGCATTACATGATATGGTCAAACTCATTTCTTCTTCTTCTAGGGTTGATTCCTAGTGTATATCCTCTTCTTTTGAAGTTTCTTGTTCATTTTCTTCCTCCACTTCACAATCTATGTAAAATAATTTCTTCTCAACAAACTTATGACCTTTAGTGTATTTTCTAACAAAACTCTATAAAATCCATTTTTCTATTTTTTCTTCCAATTCTTGTGGTGTCAACCTTGTAGGTTGTGGAAGTATAGGAGGAGGAACACTTCCATCTTTGTAGATGTGAGTGGTGGGCTTCGCCATAATTTTACATTCAATTTTTCTTGCCAACCTGAATACCTTCTCCAATGAATCAGGTTGCAAAACGTGAACCTCATGTTGGATGTTATCCTTTAAATTCCCTATGAAAACATCAATCTTTTGTTCCTCTAAAATACTAGTTACCCTTATATTCAATTTTTGGAAGTCCTCAATGTGTTCCATCACTAAACCCTTTTGTTTGAGATTTATCAGTTGGCTAAAAAAAGTGTTTCTCTTTGTATCCTCATAATGTGCTATCATTTCCTTCGTAAAAAGTGACCAAGTGACAATTTTTTATGGGAGAAAAGCCATCGATACCGTACAAATTTATTTTTTTCTAAATATAAAGTTGCAGTGCATACCTTTTTTGTGTTTTGCACATTATTGAGATCAAAATATTGCTCCATCTGTAGTATCCATGTTACGGGATCCTTGCCATCAAACTTCCTCATATCGATATTTTGAATATGGTAAGTCTTCCATCCAACATTAGATTTTATGAAATCATGATTAAAATTTATTTTTTTCTCATCATAAGTTTCCTCTACTATCTTTTCGACATTAGGAAACATTTCTTGTATCAAATTTGTCAAACCTTCCTTATCTGCTTTTAGACCATTCTTCATGTCTTCCATTTTTTCATCGATATTAGTTTCCATGTCATCCATGTCATTCTTCAAACCATCCATCATAGCTTCCACACATTTCTTCAAATCATCCATCTTAGCTTCCACCCCTTTTTTCAAAACTTCCATTTCATTTTTTTTTGCTCTTTGTGAGAGCAAAATTTGGTGCACTTACTCTTGTAATTTTGATATGTCATGTTACATTTCTTCGCCTTCATGAGTCATAGTAGAGCCTTCTGAAGGCTTAATGGGTGTTGAATTCTATTTAGGGGGCATTTTATAACCCAATACTGATATCTATTCTACAATATGCCCTTGGAATCAATTCAAACTGGTTCTTCAAACAAGACTTCTGCAATTCGAAAAATAATACACACATTTTTCTTGTTTTTGAGGAGCTCAATATTGAAACTGAATTATCTCTGTGATGTAGGATATTCAATATCTGAAATTTGGTACTGTAGTAGCCCTCTGAGTCTTATTTCTAATTCCATAGGTCTGACCTGATTTCGATTCTTCAAGGCAAGGTTATTCCCACTCTCCCACAATGACCTAGTTATGGACTAGTTCAGTAGAGCGAACTCGTATGGTGTGCCACATGTCACTATTTCCTCCTTCGGATTTGAAATTTATACATAGGAAACTATAGTCCGTGTACTTGTGGCTAATCTTTACATAATTCCAATCTGATTTTGAGAGAGAGAGTTATGAAGATTTTCCCATGGTCACCTCTTTGAGATGAAATTCGGGAACCTGAAAAAACCATAACTTCCACAGATCATATCTCTAAAAATATTGTGAACCAAGATCTGAAATTCTTACATGAAGTTCCTCGGGATTTCTGCTTCGCGTGATAAAAATTTCATTTTCTGAACATTCGTAGAAAAAATGTTATAGTGAAAATGTCACGATGGCCTGTTTGAAGCAGCGTAACCCTAGAATCCAAAGCTCTAATACCAAATGTTATGAAACCAACTCCAAAAATAGAAGAAATGAGAGACCAATGCCTTAGAAATAAGCCACTTCAAGGGGGAAACCTCCTTTACATTACATAA
The DNA here is from genome assembly GCA_034641835.2 of Pinus albicaulis. NCBI lineage: Eukaryota > Viridiplantae > Streptophyta > Pinopsida > Pinales > Pinaceae > Pinus > Pinus albicaulis. The sequence goes on from CM076583.1 coordinate 951,548,223, forward strand.
ATGAACGATTCTTGGATGATTCAAATGACAAAACCTCCTTCTATAGATAGGAGTCTATGGGGTCACAATATAATCCTAGTCGACCTAACAATAATAATGTAAGGACACAATAATAACAATATTGGGGTTACAGGGGTATAACAATAACAACAAGGGAGCTACACTAACAACAATAATGAACTACACTAGTAATGTAGGGACCTAACATTTAAGGCCCCGAAATCCGCTTCCTATGCTTGGAAGCCATGGAGGACACACATCACCTAGTTTTACTTTGTATATTTGACAAATATATTTGGGATGGGGTTATGATTCTACTCAACATAAAATGCAGATGGAATCAAGGATCGATTGAGGGATATCTATCACCATGGTTTACCTCTCATAAGAAATATTCAACGTGTTGTTTTATATATTCTAGGGAATATGGAGATGCAGAAACAAAAATATTTCTAAACAAAGAGAACCAAATTTTAGAGAAATAGTAATAAAGATTGTTGCATACTCTGGGGAGATTGGACCTATTATTAGGAAGGAAACCCTAGCGTTTTTTTGATGGAGCATGTGATTGAAGAAAATGTGGATGTGGGGCAAATATTGTAATAGAACCTGACACATTTTATCATTTTTGGTGGGAAGGAGGGCGGGCCACAAACAACCAAAAAAAACTTATTGCATTGTGGGGTACATTACCATGTGAAAAATGGTTTGGTATTGAGACTTCAAAGATTTTTGGGGACTCAAAAAGTGTTATAGAATGGGTACATGGATCTTCTCAATTTAATCCATTCATTCTTACTGCATCGATGATGCGTATTTGGATTTTGGAGCAGGCCTTTCATGAAATCACATAAAAGCATGTGTTTTGTGAACAGAATAAGGTTGCAAGCTTTTTGTCAAAAAGAGAAGTATCGGTAGAAACAGATATGATTCACTTTTTTGCATTTCAACACGGTTCAATAGTAAATGAAGAAATCATTGAGATCCTATAGCATAACATATTCTTAATATGCATTTTGTGTAGTTCTAATGACTCTTATTGAGGCGATGTCAGAGGTACTTCAGAAATAAACAAAGAGGCCATACTAACAGATATTTATGAAAAATTATAGCTACAATTCCAAAATATAAGAAAAAATATATGTAAGTATAATTATGTTTTATGTTTTATATGGAAGTACAATGATAAATCTGTGACAAAAATAAAAAATTAAAGAGGAAGCAAAACATAAACATGTTAGTGTACTCACTTTTATTAATGAAAATATGATGTTTTTTTAAACCTGAAAAAAAAAAAAGTTTCTATAACACTCTGTTAGATCGATTACTGGATCTCTTAGATCGATTACTGGATCTCTTAGAGAAGCATATTAATGATGAGCCATTTCTGCAATTGATGGAAAAATTCCGAGAAAGGAAGGGATTATACGAATTAATCTGTGGGTATCGGATCGGTGATCTCTCCTATCCTTGCCAATATTGACCTCCACACCATAGACGGTGAAGATTAGGATGTTGTTGGTTGCCCGCAACGATTAATCTTTTTGCAGTTGGTGCCGCGGTGGGCACTGATGCCCAAAAGTGAGATATTCGGCTAAGACAATTTTTCTTATTGATCCTGTTTGCACTTCTTCTATTTCACCTCTTATCTCAGTCTGTCTAATTAAAGAAAGAGTAAGATAATCGCAGTAGAACAACCCTTCTTGTAAACCAATTAACAGGAAAAGTAAGCAAACACAAAAATATATTCAAGAAAATTGGAAATGAATGCCCAATAAACTTAGTTATGCAACAAAGGATATACCAAATTATGTGAACATCATTCAGTATTGCTAATGTGTAAAGTAAAATCTTGCAGTTTTTTATAATATTGGACACGTGCATTCAAAGTATTTTTCCAGGATTTTGATCATAATATCTCTTTATATGTGATGATATTGAAAAATAGAAATGAATACTATAAAATCATGCTTGTGAAAATTAATAAAACACCACAAAGTTAAATAGATCATCACTCTGTCAATTAGTAGGTGAAGACCAGTACAAATTCAACTTTCAATTGTATTACAGCTCACATAATTAATAATGGTTTGATGTCCAACAAAAAGAAAAAGATCCAGAAGAAAATGATGGTTTGAACAAGTATTTCGATGATAAGTAAAGCTTAAGATGGGAACTCAATCCAAGTTTATAAATTGTTAGTGTGGAAAAATAAAAAGGTTTTCTCATGAGAAACTAGATTATCAATAGTATAAGTAGATTGTATCGAGGACTCAAGTGACCATTAAATTCCATACACCATTTTGTTGATCTACATTTTTTTTATCGCATTTAGGGTTACGGAGTTGATCCAATCACAATTATTATTAAAAGAAGAGAGCCAATTTGTCAAGGTAAATTCAACCTTGCATGAATAAAGACAAATGCCTTTGTCTTACCATACTAATATTTCAGAAATATAAAGATGCCTGAGCAAGCTTGAAAATGAGAGATGTTGAAGGAAAAAAACAAAAAAAAAACTATAAAAAAAAAAATCATAGATGTAATGGTATAACTTTAGGCTTTCCGGGAATAGTTTTTTCATCTTCTTGAGCTCACATGTAATTATAAACATAGGGAATTGAATTGCAATGTATAGCCAAAAGAAAATGCCATGTGATCTCACTGACCCTCTTGACGCTTGAAACAAGGCACATAATGGATTTAACATGATCATTCATAAACATGTTTGTTTCTAAAGGAACACCAAATGGTAATTAATGCATTTTTTCTTTAAAATCGGCAACCTTTGGTTCTAAACTCTTTGAAATATAGAGATGAACTTATTGTAAAGTTTTTTTTTTTTTTGGGGTTAAATAATGAATAATGGAATATTATGACTCTTCGATTGAGGATTTTGATTGCAATGAATATGTTGTTTTTTTGTTGTTGTCATGCTTGTCTTGTTTTCCATTTTCAAAGCAGTCACAGTGTAAATATTTATCTGTTGGAATGCAACCTGTTGCCATGTTCATCATCATTGTTTCAAAACATTTATATTAATCTAATTTTTTTTTAACTTTAACCTCTAGGCTACATTCTTTAGAAGATATATAGAAACTCAAATGTTGTTTGTATTTCATTGTCCACATATTTCACTTCATTATTGCCTTCCACATTTCCCCACTCCTCCTCCTAGTGCCATTATTTTTCACCTCTTGTTGCAATTTCTAGTATTAGAATGATAATAAAACAACAATTCATTAAATTTATATTTTCAACTCATAAAATTGGTCATAGTCTAATGAAGTCACAATTTTGCCCAAAAAACAATGGAAACTCTGGGAGGATTTTAGAAAAATGTAGCAAAAAATTTTGAAAATTAAGATTTTGGATGCCTTAAAGGCTTTTGATGATGTTGAATCAATTTCCACTAAAAAAAAAAAAAACTATTCACACTCCCTGAATTAGATTTCTTAATTTTTTTTTCACCGAATTCCAGTAAGAATTTTATGATGAAATTGTGGCCTCCATAGACAGTGCCAAAAGATTGAAAGATTTTAAAGAGTATTTATCTTATATCTTCAATATAAAAGTATGAAATTATTTGTTTAGAAAAAATTAATATTCTTATTTTTTTATTATATATAAAATAAAAATAATTATATATTTTTCCTATTTAATTAATATATTATAAAAACATAAATATTTTAATTACAAAAAATTTATATTTTATTTTATATGAATCAAATAATATTAATATTTTATTTATATTTCATATTAAAATATTTTTTTATTATTAATAATTTTTTATGTTATTTACCAAATTTCAAAAATATATATTTATTCCCTATTCACTTATAAATATATTATTATATTTATATTTATATAAAACTAATATTAAATATTTTATTTAAACTGTATATTTATGTATTAATATATATGTTAAGTTTCCCCTCATGGGGCGACATTCAAAAGATCAATGATTTTAAGAGTCGTGTCTGCCATCTTGGATCCCCGAGGATTTTAGGGGGGCGTGCCTTCCATCATGGATCTCGAGGAAAAATTAATGTTGGAGGTGGCATGGCCGTCCCCAATGTGCAAATGCATGCCAACTTAATACCCATCTTTAACGTGGAGTATGATGAAGACAATTTGTTGGGAAGAAGTGAAGCTTGCCCTGACTATTCAAAGTGCCAAAGGGTTGTTTCTTAACCCTTTGAGAGACTTAAGGAAAGTTCTTGGCTGGGATTTTGGTTTAAAGGTAGGTGTGTTCGGTCTAGAGAAGAAATTTTAATGGTGTGTGGGGCTAACATGCCAATTTAACCGGGGAAGGAGCTAGAGTTGAATATAGAAGACAATGGCAGAGGTGAGAGCCTCTCAACTTAATAAAGATAAAAAAATTGAATATTGGCACCTCATCTTGGAGTGGGGCATCTCACTTACACTATAACAAAAGGGTAACTATCCACCTCTTTTGGGCGCTTTCAATTCTCAAGGATTATTCTCTTTTATTAGTATGGCATAGTTCTAGCAATTATTTCTCTTGTCAAAAGTTTCGGTGTTATTTTTGTGATGGCTTGAACACCTTGTGGATTAAAATATTTGTAGTAGTGTATGTGTCTATTTTTCCCACTAGTACTTTGATTTTGGTTGATTCTAGTTTCTCTTTGTTGAGCCATATTTTAGTTATTCTAATTTTGTGTCATTTTTCACAGGTTTGTGTCTTGTTGACTCGTGTTTGGGATTTTCTACCGAGTCATGTTCTGGGTTTGTGCAGTAGTGAATTGGTGGATAAAGAGGAGGGTCCATTTGGCCTTCTCTTTGTTGACCCTCCTATGTTGTGAGTGACTGATATGAAATGGGTGGCTGACTTGTTATGTTATGCGAGCACCTCCCACTCAGTTAAAACAAATTAAGATCTTGCGTATACTTGATAGTGCATAATTGAATACTTGAATCAGGTGTATGTGTTTTTAGCTGTTTTAAGGCTTTATGTGTGAAGAATTAAACACTTATTTTTTTCTGATTAAAATCATGAACAGAAAGTTTAAATTGCAACAAATTAATCATCAACACATGACAACAAATTTAATAAAGGAGTTCACCTCTATGTCTTGGGCTACGTCTACTTGAGCCTTTGTCAATTGACTTGGCTCTTTGGGATTAATATGGAAAATTTATTATACAAGTCTCCTAATCAACTCCAATGGATATTTGAAATGCACCAGTGGGTTTAGAATATCATCATACCCCTGGAAATATTGCTAACTCTTTGGAAATGGATCTAGGCTCCCTTTGACTTGACCTCTTCTGTCGGTGCCCTTAAGTTTCCCTGAGCTTCTCTGTGGCACTAACTCCCTTATAAGTCATTTTATATCCCTGAAACCTTTACTAATGTCTCCAAAAAATATTATTCATCCAAAATAGGTTGTTCATTTGCTCCAAATGAGCTTTGGCTCCCCAATCTAGGCCTCCATCACCTAGTGGCCCTAGGCTGCCCGAAACTTCCCTGTGGTTTCTTCGGATCTATAATTCTCTAAATGGCTCTAAAAATCCCTCCAATGGATTCAAAATATCCAAAATAGTCATAATAGACTATTCACTTGCTGAAATTGGCCTCTGGCTTCTCTGGTTGCGCCTCCAACACCTAGTGGCACCCTGTGGCTCTGGGCTCACTAAAAAATTCTCTGTAGCATCTCCACCTTCAAAAGTCTCCAAATGATTCAAAAAATCTTTCCATTTAATTCATAAGGTTCAAGATAGTCAGAATAAACCATTTGTTTTCTGAGAATGGTCTCTCGCTACCCTCGCTAGGCCTCATTCACCTGTTGGCTCCTGGTGGCCCTAGTGGCCCTTGGAACTTCTGTGAAGAAAAATCATGCTCATAAGTTCTTAGATGGCTCTGAAAACCTCACCAATGGCTTTGGAATGCTCCAATTATCCAATAATGACTCTTCATTCACTCAGAATGGTTGAAAATTGAGTCTCCAACTCATTTTCCCAGTTACACCTAGGAAAACTCCACTAAAAGTGGAGGACTCCACTTAACAGGAGTCAATTTAGGAAATCCACACAAATTTGGGCGCGATGGCTAAAATTTCGCAAGTATTAACCGTGGAATTTAATTTGATTATCAGGTGGTTGGACACATGTCACCCCACCCCACGATTACAGTTATATTGGTTGGTGGAACTCTGGGCTTAAACTCTAGTTGAACTCCACTTTGAAGTGGTGTTGAATTGTGGGTTGAATGAAACCGTCGGTGGATTACGTTGGCATTAAACCATGCATCTGACAACCCAAACTTTGTAGAAATGTTGTTGGAGGTTATGCCTTAACCGTCAGGTAGACCCTGGTGTTTTATGTCACGATTGCCATGTGAACGTTGTGACAGAGGTGCCAATGGATAGAAGACTATGAGAGGTTAACAATAAACTGTCGCATTTGTTATTTCCATGTGAAAAATACACGTGGGACCATTAGCGCGTTGGGACTGCAGAAGGTCCCCAACCCATAATGCGACTTTTAACAAACTTTAACATTAACCCGAATCATTTATAGGTTAAGATTCATTGCGTACTGTAGTGGTGTGGCGGGTGGTTGCTCTATCGGAGGTTGTGCATTCGACTCCTGCAAACCCCAACCAAAATTTTGCAAGACAGTTCAAGGGCCACGTGGCGACCTCAGAGCTAGCCACGTGGCGCCTCCTGATTGGCTCCTCCAAACTCCACCAATTGAAACTGAGACTTGTCATGATCGAATTGACCCAAAAGGAATATTCCCTTTTGTTGATTGTACCTTTTCCCAGTCAACACTAGTCAAATGTCGAAATTTGCAGTTTACTGAACTTTTCAAATCACAATAACTTCTTCATACAATGTCGTTTTTTCGAATCATTCGTGGCACCGGAATCAGGAAGACGAGATCTATGTGGTTGCTCAGGCTCGACACACTTTTGAACACTTTGAAATTTGAGCTATCACTTAGGTCCTGATCCAAAGCTGATCACTCCTCCCTATTAGGAATCTTTTGGACCACAAAATACTTGATTACATGTTCAGTATATGATAGTACATCTCCCTCACCTTTCTAGCCTCCATCCACTTTTCCTTGCTTGGCTTAGTGCCTTTGAGCCCAAATCGAAGGTAATCAACACTTCCCCTCTTTGATACTCTTATCCTCCTGCCAAGAATTGTATCTTCTTTGAGATCATCCAGAAATTCTGGCGAGAAATATTAAATTGAAGGTAGTTAAACATTACTTCCTTGATCATCAATCAAAGGCGGCTCATACAAATGTAAGTTTTCAACATAAACAATTGAATACATTTGCATATGTACAAAGGAATGTAATTCTTACTGGGTTAATAAGTCAAACCACTTCTTACCAAGCCACTTCCACGGTGATTTTTCATGCTGAAAATATTCTTCATGTGAATCATCTAAACTCACATCGATGTTGGAATCTTTGGTTCCATTTGCGCCAACATTTTTATCCTCTTGCTTCAAATGCTTGGGATGATTGGTTGGATGCAGTGTCCAACATTGGGCAAAAATATGTCCCTTCTTTTGGCAATGTGTGCAAGTCTTTTGCATCTTTTGTTCAAGTTGCCTTCGCTTTGACTATTTCCTGTATGCATTCATTCTCTTCCAGCATTTTGAAACTTCATGGTTACACAAACCACAATAGGAACAACAACTCTTTCTTCCATTCATGCATGCAGATTTGTCATGCTTAACATAATCATAAGCAACTTGACTATGGGAAGAATTATACTTCGAATGTTGCTTTGCATGCCCATATTTTTTACCTTCTTGAGGAGATGAACTTGAAGAGGTTCCAACTCTCTTTTGAATACCAACATCAGTGTTCATGTCTTGATAACTATTAGAACTCTCTTGCTCGCCATAAGCTGCATGTATACAAACATCTTTCTACAACATGGGTTTCAAACAATGGAAATCATCTTGAATACAAACTTGACATGTTTATGGGTTTGAACCGACAACAAAATTTCTTCTTTGAACTGTCTCAAGTGCCTTCATGGCTTTAGAGTTTTCGCCATAAGATTGAACATATCCTAGACCAAACTTCTTAGGCCTTTCCTCAACCATAATAGGCTCAATCATGCCCTGTGCATGTTTTCCTAGACCCTTGCCTTCATAGCCCATTTATAACATCAATTTTGACCCTATACCTCTAGTGTGTTTCTCAAATGAACCTAAAAATCTCTCTGAAGAGGAAATTGAAGATAAATTTGAGTGATTTACCTCTGCTTCAAGAATTTGTTTGGTTAAGGCCTCTTAGGCATGATGGAGATGCATCTCCATCTCATGTATTATTTGAAGAAGTATTTCTTTCTCTTGCTTCATAGCAACCAGTTTCTCATGAAGTCTATAGCTTTCCCTTCCATCTTCATACAGAATTCGCACCATATCCTTCAGGATGTAGAAGTCCCGCTTCATCTCTTCATCAAAGAGTCTTGTAAAGATGGAGGATTTAGAAACCTCACTTGATGAAGCTGTCATCATTATGTAAATGAATTATATAACTTGAACAACAATTCACAAAGCCTCAAAAATAATTGACAAATCGTCTTAACAATATGGTTGTGGATTCAAGCTCGTTTCTGTAGCATGTATCTCTTCTTCAAGCAGCCTCTTTTGCAAACAATCCCTCTTGTGCTTCAAGGGTTGCCTTGAGGTCCTTTGGGTAAGGATAATTCTTTCATCCTTCTTCCTTCTTGTCCTCTTATGGACTTAGGTAGCAGTAGTTCCCCTTCACCTCTAGCAAACTCAAACTTGTAAGCATTAGTCAATTTGCAAACAATTAAATTCTTGCATTTTTAAGCACCTTTCAAGTCAAACAAGCAAGCAAGAAACCTTGTGCTCTATCAAGCAAGAAAACTAATGCTATGTCAAGAAAGAAACCTAGTGATTTAATACCACCTGATCTAAAATGGGTGGCTGACTTGTTATGTTATGCAAGCACCTCCCACTCAGTTAAAACAAATTAATATCCTGCTTATACTTGATAGTGTAGAATTGAATACTTGAATCATGTGTATGTGTTTTTAGTTGTTTTAAGGCTTTATGTGTGAGCAATTAAAAATTCATTTTTTCTGATTAAAATCATGTAAAACAAGCATAAATTGCAGCAAATTAATCATCAACAAATGACAAAAAATTTAATAAAGGAGTTCACTCGTATGTCTTGGGCTATGTCTCCTTGAGCCTTTGTCAATTGACTTGGCTCTTTGAGATTAAGATGGAAAATTTATTTTGCAAGTCTCCTACTCAACTTCAATGGTTATTTAAATTTTACCAATGGGTTTAGAATACCATCATACCCCTGGAAAGACTGCTAACTCTCTGGAAATGGATCTAGGCTCCCTTTGACTTGACTTCTTATGTCGGTGCCCTTAAGCTTCCTTGTGCTTATCTATGGCACTAACTCCCTTAGAGGTCATTTCCTGTCCTTGAAACCTTTACTACTATCTCCAAAAAATATCAGTCATCCAAAATAGGTTGTTCATTTTCTCCAAATGAACTTTGGCTCCCCAATCTAAGCCTCCATCACTTGGTGGCCCTGGGCTGTCCGAAAATTCCTTGTCGCTTCGTAGGCTCTATAAGTCTCTAAATGGCTCTGAAAATCCCTCCAATGGATTCAGAATGTCAAAAATAGTTAGAATAGACTATTCACTTGCTGAAATTGGCCTCTGGCTGCTCTGGTTACGCCTCTAACACCTAGTGGCACCCTGTGGCTCTGGGCTCACTGAAAACTTCTCTATAGCATCTCCACCTTCAGAAGTCTCCAAATGCTTCTGAAAATCCTTCAATTGAATTCAAAAGGTTCAAGATATTCAGAATAGACTATTGTTTTTCTGAGAATGGTCTTTGGCTGCCCTGACTAGGCCTCATTCTCTTGGTGGCTCCTGGTGGCCCTAGTGGCCCTTGGAACTTCTCTAAAGCAAAATCATGCTTAGAGGTCCTCATCTGGCTCTGCAAACCTCACCAATGGCTCTGGAATGCTCTAATTAGCTAATAATGACTCTTCATTCACTTAGAATGGTCGCAAATTGAGTCTCCAACTCATTTTCCCAGTTACGACTAGGAAAAATCCACTAAAAGTGGAAGAATCCACTTAACTGGAGTCAATTTAGGAAATCCACACAAATTTAGGCATGCTGGCTAAAATTCTGCCAGTCTTAATCATGGCATTTAATTTGACTATCAGGCGGTTGGACACATGTCACCCCACCACGCGGTTACAATTATGGTTGGCGGAACTCCGGGCTTAAACTTTGGTTGAACTCTAGTTTGAAGTGGTGTTAAATCATGGGTTGAATGAAACCGTCGACATATTACATTGGCATTAAACCATGCCATGTGACAACCCAAACGTTGCGGAAATGTTGTTGGAGGTTACACCTTAACCGTTAGGTAGACCGTGATGTTTTATGTCATGGTTGCCATGAGAACATTGTGACGGATAGAAGACTGTCAGAGGTTAACAATAAAATGTCGCATTTTTTGTTTCCATGAGAAAAATACATGGGGGATCACTGGCGGTTTGGGACCGCCAGCGATCCCCAACCCATAATGCGACTTTTAACAAACTTTAACATTAACCTGAATCCTTTACAGGTTAATATTCATTGTGTAGCGCGGCAGTGTGGTGGGTGGTTTCCCTGCCAGAGGTCGCGGGTGCGACTCCTACAAAACCCAACCAAAAATTTTCAACGTAGTTCAAGGCCACATGGAAGCCTCAGGGTTGGCCACGTGGCGCCTCCTGATTAGCTCCTCCAAACTCCACCAATTGAAACTGTGACACTTGTCATGATCGGATTGGCCCAGAAGGAATATTCTAGGGGAATATTTTGAGGAATATTCCATGAATATTCCCTGGAATATTTCCTTTTGCTGATTGTACCTTTGCCTAGTCAACCCTGGTCAAATGTCAAAATTTTCAATTTACTGAACTTTTCAAATCGCGATAACTTCTTCATACAGTGTCGGTTTTTCGAACCATTCACAGCATCGGAATCAGGAAGACGAGATCTATTCGATCACTCAAGTTTGGAACACTTTTGAACACTTTTAAATTTGAGCTATCACTTAGTTCGTGATCCAAATATAATCAGTGACAACCAATTATGTTGAAATATTTTCTATGGACATGAATTATTTTCTCCGATCATGGCAATTGGTGTTGGCAGTTTGAGGGTGGATTTAAACTCATAGTTTCAAAATATACTAGGACTGCTAGTTGTGTCTCCCATGTCATGTTGTCAAAACCTATGAGATACAATTGCATTGCATAGTTTTGGGGGAAAATGGAGCACCAATGAATGTGCAGCAGGAGGGGGGGAGAGGGTTGCGGCTCCCAAGGCATTAAATCTTAAAAACATGGCTAGGAGGTTGTTGAGAGCGACCATAAAACGGTGCCCCATAACACCCTGCATGAAATTCATAATTTAGAGGCTTGTACTATCCACTAATGACATGTTTTCTCAGATTCTAAAATCTTGGAAGACCTTTCTATGCGGATTCTTGACCCAAGGTCCACCCAGGGATGACATAAGAATTAATTTCGTGCCTTAAATCTATATCGGAAAATGAAGACTCTGATGAGCAGAATCTTGATGGATAAACAAGTGGAGTGATACAACAACTTTGCTAGATTGGAGGATGTGAAATGTTCTTAGTGTAATGAAAAATATAGCCTAGATAAGATTTAAGAGTGGATAGATCATGTTGAGCTTCACTTCTAGTGCAATCCTCCGTCTCATGCCCCTCTAGGTTCAAGTGCTAGAGACACAATTTACATGTCCAATTTCTGTTTTTATTCGTACACTTAGTCTAGTTATGCTTGTAATGTTAGTACTCCTTAAATTTTGGATAAATTATTCCATAACTAGGTGGTCAAAAATCTACCTTAATGATACAAAACATATGTACTTATTTTCATAATTAAAACAATTTAAACTTACAAAAACAATATTATGTATTAATTTTATATTAAATATAAATGCAATTATACTTCTCACATCTTCTTTATATTAAGAAATAAAAGATACCACCACACACACATATATATATTCACTTTCATTTACTTTATCCTTTTACATATAAAATTAATATATTATTATCTTTTCAAAATAAATATTAAAATATTTGTAAAAAAATTTCAAATCCACTTCTATATCCCTTTTTATTAATATTAATATATAACCCAATAATTAATTTTAATCTTTATTTATTTACTTTTCTAACAACTTTTTCTTTGAAGTAAAACATACACTCGAAAGTTAAAAATTTAAATATTGGACATTCTAATACTAAATATAATTACAAAAAGAGTAAGGTATTTCTTGAATAGAATTTTCAAAATATCATATGAAAAGAAAAAAAGAAATTGCTTCAATAGAATTTTCAAAATATTATAGGAAAAATATATATAGTTGAAATACTTATAAATTTTTCAATATAAATCATTTTTATTTTATTTTTATTTTTTTTAAATAGAATCCAAATTTTTTTTAAATATTTTTTAAAATACTATATATATTAAATACAAATATTTAAAATTATAAATATAAAAATGATTAAATTTTTAATTATAATAAATTTGTAAAATAATTTAAAATTGTAAATATAAAATAAATAAATTTTAAATAATATTAAATTTAATATTTATTAGTAAATTAAATTTATTAACTTAAATAATAATAGAATATTATGGTATTCAAAATTTTAATTTCATAAAATTTATATAAAGTAAAATTAAGATCAATTTGACTTTAAGTATGGAGGGGTTTTCTTAGTGCATTATATTAGATATCATTTTTTTGGATGAGAGGGGGTAGTTTCTCATGATTTTTGAATAGTTTATTTAGCCCTCATTTCATCGGGTGAATCGTATAAGGGCTTGCACCCAGTAACTAGGACTTCCTGGGAGGTCACCCATCCAAGATTGCCTTTGGCTCAAGAGGGCTTAACTGTGGAGTTTTATCCCATAATCTAGCCCACTTAGCTTGCTACCTCATTTGCAAAACCTTAGCAAGTATTGTGCCTCATGGACCATTCAAGCAGAGCTGCCTTCACTCTTTGTATTTGAGTACTGAGGGGTTTTCGAAGTGTGTTATACTAGATATCATTTTTTGGGATTCAATTGCTTTAAGTAAGTCATTCATCTATAACCATTTCTACTAAAGGTAGTGGTAATTGACTAATTTCATGATTTTTGAATAGTCTACTTAGCACTCATTATATGGAGTGATGCTCAAAAAGGTAAAAAATGAGATTAAAACTGGTGAAATGAATCACATAATGTCAATCATCAATTTGACTCTTAAACCAAAATATGTTAACCATATTTATTATTAAATTAAATAATATATATATTTTTAAGTCTATTTTAATTATCTAAATATAAATTCTAATTAAATACTATTTTATAAATATAAAATTCTGTTAACTTAAAATTAATATATTATTAGTTTATATTCATAAAATAAAAAATTAAATTAAATTAAAGAATTATTAATTTATGTGAATATAGTGAAAAATAAAAATTAATGTGATTTTTTCTTTTTCAAGAGTAAATATAAACATCAAATTTCAATGCTCTACTAAATTATTTTAAAATAATTATCAAATAAGCCAAATAAGCATTGCATTCTCTATACAATTCCATTTTTTCGAATTGAAAATATAAATCTTTTGCGTAAACCATACAAATTATAAAAAAAATAAATAGATAAATACAATTTAACCTATGTGTAATTTAAAATATATTTTTTACATGAATTGGAATACAAAAGCACCGAAGGGAAAGTATTTCTTTTAAGTCAAGTCCTTTAATGTGAGAGGAGTCATAAGGGAAGTTACATATTACGACCTTTTTAGAGTATCACATTTATGCGGGGTTATGGGCAGGCTTTTTGTTTTTCTAATTGGAAGCAATGAGAAAATATGGTAGAATTAAATTATTGAAAGTTGTACCGGTTAGCTTTACTCTGAGAGACTATATCAAGTGGGACGATGTGCGCAAGTCGTTCTCCATTCTCATTAAAGATCAAATAATATATAAGTTACATGAAAATATGGAAGTTAGAACCAATACTTAAGAAATAGGAACAAGCTCCTAATTTAAGATTCATGCAAACTGACTCTCTCTAATATAGTTCTCCATTATCTTCAACACTCCCACTTAATGGAGAAAGGGTTCACAAATATTCCTAAAAATATCGACAACATTATCACACGTATTACAATATTCAACATGAATTTCTTTAGACTGAACTTTCTCCCTGACGAAGTGGAACTGTGTATCAATGTGCTTAGTGTTTTTATCAAACACTAGATTGTTTGCAAGTTTGAGGGATCTTTGGTTATCACATCTTACAATTGTTGCATTTTCATATTCTTCTCCTGCATCTTGGAGAATTCGCCTCAACCAAATTCTCTCATAAGTCGTTGCACACATCGCTTGGTACTTTACTTCCGTTGAAGACAAGGAGACTGTATTCTGCTTTTTCCTACTTCATGCAATTACCCTAGATCCAATACTAAATGTATAGTCAGTTATGGATCTCCTGTCATCTACGTTTCCATCCCAGTCGGAGTCTGAAAAACTTGTCAATTTCACATCACAAGAATCAGAAAAAATTCCATAGTCTAAGGTTCCTTGTAGATACCTTAACACACCTTTAGCTACAATCCAATGGCTGTT